>PVIW01000273.1:0-267374 GCA_004026585.1 Noctilio leporinus | reverse complement strand
AGGACTATACCTGAAGCACTCTGAAAAACCAATTCATAAGAACCTATGCACCCCTATGTTCATAGCAGTGCTATTTACAATAGCCAAGTATAGGGAGTAGCATAAGTGCCCATAAGTGAATGATTGGATCAAAAAACTTTGGTACATTTACACAATGGAATACTACACAGCAGAAAGAAAGAAGGAACTCCTACCCTTTGCAACAACATGGATGGAACTGGAAAGTATTATGCTTAGTGAAATAAGCCAGTCAGTGAAAGACAAATACCATATGATCTCACCCATTTCAGAACAATAATGAACAAAACAAACAAGCAAGCAAAACAGAACCAGATACATGAATACATGAATAGACCTTCAGTAGGCAGAGGGGAGGGGGAGGGAGGAGAAGGAGGCAAAGAAGGGAGCAGTTTAGACAAGAACCTAGTATGGAAGAACCATGAGCATGGACAGCAAGTGGGATTGACTTTGGGGGGAGTGGGTGGGTGGTAAAGGGGACCGAGGGGAGGAAAAAGGGGATGGATGTAATACAACAACAATAAAATTAAATTAAAAAACTTAAATTAAAAAAAAATTAAAAAACAAAACTCAACAAAGTACTGAATTGGGTGTTAAGTTGTCCCTTGGTATCATTAGGGGACTGCTTCCAGGACCCTCATGGATACCAAACTCTGCAGATGCTCGTCTGTTTGCATATAACCCAAGAACATCCTTTACATACTTTAAATCATCTCTTGTCTTGGCTGGTGTGGCTCAGGGGACTGAGCGTTAGCCTGTGAACCAAAGGGTCGGTGGTATGATTCCCAGTCAGGGCACAAGCCTGGGCTGCCAGCCAGGTCCCTGGTTGGAAGCATGTGAGAGGCAACCACACACTGATGTTTTTCCCTCTCTCTTTCTCCCTCCCTTCCTTGTTCTCTAAAAATAAATAAAATCTTTAAAAAAATAAATCATCTCTAGGTTACTTGTAATACCTAATATAATGTGAATGCTATTTAAATAGTTGCACTGTATTGTTCAGGGAATGACAAGAAAAAAATCTGCACATTCACTACAGAGGCAACCATCCTAGGCCTAACTACATACCACATGTCAGCAACAACCTAAGTTTTTGAGGGTGTGTTTTCCATCCATGGTTGGCTGAATCCCAGATGTGGACCCCACAGATACAGAGGGCCCACTGTATTATTATTCCTGTTTACAAAGGAGGAAACAGAGGCACAAAGAAAATCAGGAATTTGCTTAAGATCAAACAGCTAATCAACAGTAGAGCTGGCTGGGAGAACTTGTTCCCGGCAACTCCACGACCTCTGCTACCTGCATGGAACGTTTTGACACTGCTGGATTAAAACCTGCTTGTCTGGACTGAAATGTCAAGGCAAAAACCATGTGAATAACGCAAAATGGAAATTTAGATGAGGGGCTGGAGGGGAGATGCCCCGGCTTGTAAAGAGCCTTGTGACTGTTTTTTTTTTTTTCCCCTAAGACATAAAGTAAATGGAAAATGGCTGCTAACTGAGAGACCCGACCACAGAATGAGTTTAACATTAAACATGGCTTAGGAGCAAAATCTCTGGCCTGAGAGAGCTGGTGCAGGTGTCACTGAGAGAAGTGGAACAGTAATCTGGAGCTGAAGTGACTTTGAAGATCTCCAATTGTTATCTAAGAGGTGGGAAAAGCCCTGAAAACATCACTGGGGGTAGTAAATCATCCTAACTCCTGTTCTCACTCTTTGAATTTGGATAAGTCAAGCCAGCAGCCAGGCATGGTAGTCAGCCCACATCTCTCACTGAGTACCCTTTTTTATGGAGTACTCTTTCTAGAGCCCTAAAGTCTCTAGCTATGAATATAGAGTAAGTCCTGTCTCGTTTCTTTTCTCTTTAAACACTTGCAAGATTGGGTTCTCAAGGAGAAGAGTGTTCTGTAAATGCCACACACTAGCTTATAATAGCAACAGTGATTTGAAGAATGACAAAATCAGCACTCCCAAATTCCATACCGGAGTTCTGGGAGTACATATGTCTGAATTAAAGAATTCAAATTATTTTGGGGCAAGTGCCGCTGGATAGGCAGCCGCAGCCTTCTGGGACTATGTCTGAGCCATGATATCGAAGAGGAGACTCTTCCTTATGTTTGTGAATCCATAGGATTCTAACCAGGGCTCCTACCCCTCCCTAACTCCAGATCCATCCAAGAAAGTAAATGCGGAGAACACCAGGTGAGCATATGTGTTTACATAAGCCACAAGGCTGTGCAAACAAAATCTTACCTGGTTAAAGGGTATCTTATAAGTGGCTCTTATTTCTTGTCATTTTTAGTGAGCTTTACATGTCTAAAACCTTGTCCATATTCTTTCAAAGGCCTTCTCCTTCTCCTTAATACTTCCCACCAGCCATTCTCGCCCTGCATAACACATCAAGGTCTTTCTTGTTTAACTCCCGTATCTTTTTCATCATTAAGTGTATAGGCTCTAATATAATGTGAGTAGGTTCTAAAATAGCAACTATAAAATTTTTCCCAAAACCCACAAACTGCCCATTAACTGAGGATTTCTATTATTTCCATTAAGGTTGTTAAAATGGGTTCTCTTTTGAAATGCCCTGGGTGAATATATGATAAATGGCCATCAAGCCTGTCCTCTTAGGGGTTTGCAGAGATTAGTGTAAAACAGACTCAGTCACTGGCTAGAAACTGAATTTCAGTATGGGAGAAAAAGATGCTTATTATTTAGAAACACAAAAAGGAACATATTCTAGGTCCTCGTTATATGTTTTTAAAATGCAGTGCCGGTTTGAGAACAACTAAGCCAAGAAAGAAAAAAAGAGAAGATTCTACACATCAAATGCCAGCATTAAAGGTCACCATGTTTCTGTTCTCCTTGTTCTTAGTTTTCCAACCCTGGATGATGGGTGTTGACCTTTAGCTAGTCATGTTCTCCATGCCAGGACTCAGGACAATTTGCAGGTATTATTTATTTAGCTAACTTCACCATTAAAGCTGCCAAGGAGGATCCAGGGTGGAACCCACATGGAGTTCCAGGTCCATAAAACGGACAAAATTAAATATTGTATAGCAATGACCTCCTGTGTTTTCACAGCCTCCACTTAAGTAGATAAGGAAACGTAAGGAATAAGGAAACAAGTATATCCAACATTCATTGAGAATCTGTAACAGGAGAGGCACAGGCTTGAATTTTTGAATATACATATAAATAAGCTATCAGTACCCTCCAAACGGTCACTATCTAGTGGACAGGGCTGACTGTGAAAGACACAGTAATAAAGACACGAACACCATGGAAGGGGCAGGGAGAGGGTGACTTGTAATGACTGGAGGTTTGGGGAGGGCGTTTGGAGCTGGAGCCTGAGACTTAAACTAAGGTGAGCATTGTGCAAAGACGCAGGGTAGATGAAGGGATAGTGAGTTAGGGCAGAGGCATGGAAAGGACATCACGCGGGAGCTATGTACTGGATTGGGGGGCGGGGCAGGACTAGAAGGGCGACGATGCGTTCAGAGGGTTTACAGAAGTCCTCGAATGCCAACTCTGACAGCCACACGCAGAAAAGCGGCTTGGCAGGGAAATCATTTAGCAGGCCCTGGCGACGGCTCAGGCGTCCCTGCTGTCACCTGAATGATCGGTGGCTGATGCAGGCTGATGGGATTCCGGGAAGAGGAGTTCCCAGAAAGAGAGCGGAGCGCGGTGCGGGATGAGTAAGCTGTTTCCTGCGGTCGCCGAGCTCACCTCCGGCCTCCCGAACCCTGCGCGTACCTGCTGAAGGATCACCCAGGAAAAACCATGTGGTTTCTCGCGAGGAACCTACGCCCCATTTTACCGGTGGTTAACCTGGGGCTCGGTCACCAAAAATCATTGGCAAGTTCCAGTCCCCCGCATCAAACTTTTCTCTGCAGCTCCCACCACGCTCCTTACAGCGAGCTTTTCAGACAATTGTTATTAATCCAGGGGGAGGCCTCGCGTGCCCTCCTCCGCCCTGGGGGTATGTATGACACAGTGGTCACCCGCAGGGGCTCCCGGGGTCACCAGGTCGGCTGGACTCCTCCGACCTAGCTGTGCGACGGGACCTGTCCCCTAACTCCCTTCCCTGGCGTGCGCCGCCCGGTTCGCCAGCCGAGCCGACTCCCGCCGGGAAGGGTGCAGGAGCGGGTGCAAGGGGAACGCGCAGGCTGCCGTGGAAGCCTCCGCTCTGTATTGCTGTCCGGTTCCGTAACTTCCCCGAGGTCAGGGCAGCACCCCAGCCAACGCTATTCCCTCAAGTACGTGGCGCCCGGCCAGGGGCGAGCGAGCCGCCTCCTGCCAGGCTTCAGGGACGCGCGTCATTCGCTATCGGAGCGATCAAGGACTGACCCGCTCTTGGGAGGCAGGGCTGCCCGCAGGGACAAGCTGACCCCAGGAACAGCCCATGACAGAGGGTCACACGACCCAGCAGCGCGCCCACCCTGGGGCAACCGCAGCTGCGAGCCAGGGTGCGGGGCGCCGGGAGGGCGCGGGGCACGCTGGGAGGGGTAGTCCTGGGTCGCCAGTTCGCGGGAGGAGGGGTGCCCGCCGCAGAGACCGCCCCCGCCCCGCCTTCTGGCCACGTCTCATTTCTCGCGGCCAATGCGGCCCCGGCCCCGGAGCCTGCCCCTTCCCGAGCCGGCCCCCATTGGCCCCGAGGCCCTGCGCCGGCCTACCCGGAAGTCGCGCCGGGGAGGCGGTTTCCTAGACTACGACACCGGAAAGCTGGGGGAGGCGCTCCCGGCGGGAAGGGCGGAGGGCGCGGGCTGCGCTGGCGCAGGGAAGCAGTTCCGTGGCTCCGGGAGACGGTCCGGTCCGGCGACAGCGGCCGCTCGCCTTCCTCCGCATCCCGCCTGTGGCACCGCTTGCAGCCCCGTCGCTCCCCACGTCCGGCGATGTGTCCGGCCGGCCCGGCATAGCCGCCGCGCGTGCGCGGAACCGCGGGGCCATGAGCGCAGCCGGCGGCAGCCGGGGCTGCGGGTCCCCCGTCCCCCGGCCAGCACCCTGGAGCCTGCTGGCCACGACGGCTGCGCTCTGCCTGGTGACAGCCACGTCTGTGTGGACGGCGGGGGCCGCGCCCATGAGCAGGGAGGAGAAACAGAAGCTGGGGTAAGGGCGCTTGGCACCCCGGGGTGGGTTTGCGCGGTGCCTGGCCACAGGTGCCTGTCATCGCGAGCCGGGCGTTCGGTGGCCTCGCGTGCGACGGGACGTCTGTGGCCTCGGGAGGACCCTGGCGGGGTAGACAGGTTCCGGGAAGGTGGGGGCCGCCGGGCGCGTTGGGACCTCGGTGGACGCCGCGGGTGTCGTCTTGGCCAGCGGTGACATGTGCAGGTGTCTTGGGGCCAGTCGCGGGCGTGTCCACGCGGCTGCCATGTCAGTGGGCGACCGGGGCGCGGGGAGGACCCTGCGGCTGTGGCCCTGCGAGCCGGAGCTGGGTTTCTCCAGCAAGTGCGCCCCGCCGGGTAAAGGTTGCTGATCTCACCGTATAGTTAAGGAAACCTTGTTTACACCTGTTACGGAGAAAGAGGGCCTTCGTTGGAACTTGGACAGGACACAGTTAACCATTTCTTGCACCGCATTTTCGTAACAGAACAGTATTGGGTGGTGTTTTCAAAATCCCCGATTAAGATACCTGTTCCCTTTACTCCAGGTAGTTTTATCAGTCTTGAAAGTGGCATGAAATGATCAGTTTATATTTACAGCATTTCAGAGTCGGTATTCCTAGGTCCCACGGATGTGTAAGAAAAAAGCCAAGAACCTATAGAAAATGGGCAGAGGGCGATTGAACATTTAGTTCACAGAAAAGGAAATGCAACAAGTCAATGAATATGAAAAGTAACTCAACCTTATCAATGTGAGAGATGCATCTTAAAGCAATGAGATAGCTGTTTTTTTTTACCATCAGATTAGTAAATACAAAACTAAGTGGGTGGAGCACTTAGTTGAGGTGTGATAAATAAACCTTGGTGGGAGTGACTTCCTGTAACTACTAAAATTTAAATTGTAGGTACTCTTTGATTCATTAATCCCACCTCCAGCACTCTGTCCTATAGAAATAAAAGTACTGGAAAACAGAGTATCCAAGGGTCAGAATTTTCAAAGAACAAAATTCTTCCTTGGAGGTTCCATATTATGGAATGATAGACATTAAGGAGGAGGTAGGTCATTGGAAGGCAATCCAGGATATATTATTATCCCAACACACAAAAAAGAAAGAGTTGTAGAATAATATGAATAGTACCATCCCATGTTTTTTTAAAAATAGGAAAGAGCATCAAAGCTCAGAAACATGGAAAGATGGTTACCATCTGAGGTCGGGAGGTAAGGTAAAATGATCAGATTTTATTTTATATACTTCCTATTGTTTATATTGTTTTGAGAGGCTTGCATTCTTTCTTGCACCCCAAGGAATGTTCAAGCTTAATGCGAAATTTGATGCAGATTCATTGCTCTACTTGCTCAGTCATTTTCAATGTGATGGCCACACAGTACACGTCCTGACTTAACAGCGTTTACAGTTCCCAGTGACGTCATCATTGTTCACGCACGCACGTTGCAGGCTGCACAAGAGTCTTGTCATTTTCAGCCAAATAGCAATAAAAGGGCTTGGTGGAAAAAAGGTAAAATACCTGCTATTAAAACAAAATCACCACTAAACTAATAAGGTTCTTTCATTTTCTCTTTTTGGATTGAATGTATCTGACAATTCACTGAAAACTTGACTCTGCCAGGCACTTTACTTGTTATTTCTATAATCCACCCTGCTCCTTAACGAGGCTGCCGTGATCCCCATTTTGCAGATTTGGAAATTGAGATCAGGGTTGACTTGTTCAAAAGTCACTGAGCTACTTGATGGGAGAGCCAGTATTCAAACCCATAAGAATTGAGACAAAGAAGCTTCAAGCAAGTCTCTTTATTTGACCACCACTTCTCTTTCTCATTAAAGTTTTCTAGTGGAAGAATGTCGTTTTTGACCAGAGTTCATCTTTAACCAGAAAAGGCCAGCCAATTCAGATCAAAATTTGAGATCATTTGTGAAAGTGAGCTTACAATAATTTAGGCTTGTTGATTTAGTTTCTTATTCTAGGGTAAGAGTCTAGAGCTATACACTACAAATAAGCAATGGTTTGACTGCTTTACCCTTTGGAAATTTTCAGGAAAATGAACTCTTGATTCATGAAGTTTACCTGTGAGGTTATATTTTAAAGCCCAAATAATGATTTATGATAGAAAGCAGAATGTCCCACCCCTTTTCTCCTTTGCCTAAACCAAACTGATGATAAAGACTGGATTGTCCTGAATAGTAAGCAGTGGCATAGTTGCTTGCAGTTTATAGTTTTTGGAATTACTACCTAGTCATATGTAGCCTTGCCCTTCCAGGAGCAACTTCTCTTTTGCTTTTGTGTTTTAAATATTACAGCAGTTATTAATATGACCTTTTCATTAAAAAGAAGTAGAAAACAATTCTAATTCTATAGCATGTTGGCAGGCAATGTGACTTTAGAAAAAGCTGACTTGTAGACATCTTTTGAAATGAAAAGACATAATTTTTGAACTATGGATCTGATTTCCAATACATTTTAATAGAATTATAAAACTTTATAGAAACATTCTTTGTTTAATACAGTAATTATCCTACCATCCCGTATTTAATGTGGCTTCATTAGGACTTTTACACTGAAGTAAGAGAGAGGATCACCAGTCAAGATAACAGCATAGGCAGACATGGCTCACCTCTTTGTAGTACAACCATATAAAAATTACAACTGAAATATAGAACAACCATCAGCCAGAACCACCAGAAATCAAGTTGAATGGAAGTCTGGCAACTACAGAATTAAAGAAACCACATCCATTGAGATGGGTAGGAGGGCGAAGATGTGGAATGGGCTGGTCTCACACCCCTGTGTGGGGGATAAAAATTCAGGAGGGGTATCTCAGGAGTGAGGAGTCCCAGCCCAGGGTGCCAGCGCCAGGGAGATAAGTCCCCACAACTTCCGGCTGCAAAAACCAGCAGGGATTGGGTTGGTGAAAGAAACTCCTAGAACTCAAGTAGTTCATTTTTAAACACCCACCCAGGGACTCACCTACTCAGACTCACTCCCTCTGAGTCCAGCACAGGGGCGGCAGCTTGAAAGACACCAGTGGTACAGAGGGAGGAACTGAAGTGCCGGGCAGCAAGGCCAGCAGAGGCCATTGTCCCTTTTCTAAGCCCTCCCCCACAGAGCCGCAAGCTGGTGCCTTATCCAAGACTCCATCAGCCCGGCCAGCACTGACCCACCCTGGAGATCCCCAGAGACTCTGCCCCACCCAGTTTAGGAGCCCACCTAAGCTGCCTTTCCGTAGGAATGGCTGGTCTTGTCTCTGCTGCACAACTTCTTAAATCCTCTCAAACAAGCAGCAGCTGCCTCAGTGGGCCCCAGGCCTGGCACTAGCAGTAGCAGCCTAGACTCACAGCTTGGCTTCACCTGGGACTCTCCAAGCCCAGCATAGTAGCAGCATCTCAGGTTGCTTTATAGCTCCTGCAGGGTGGCCCAGAACAAAACCCAGGTGGGGGCTGACCTTGGCCTGCACCACCTGGGAAACCCCAGGGCCAGCGCACCCAGTGGACAGCTACAGACCATGTTGGAGCACTACCACCCTGCCCTGCACAGCTGATCCTCCACAGAGGGTAGAGGTTGGTGGCCAGTGGTCACAGCCAGTCCCTGCAGCTGACTGGCCTGGGTAAATCCCTCCCATTGATCCTCCAACAGCAACCAAGGCTCAAGAACAAGAGGAGGGTGTACTCAGCCCACATGAAGGGTGCACCTCGAGTACCCAGCTTGGGTGATAGGGGAGACTGTGCCACTGGACCCTACAGGACATCTACTACATGAGGCCACACTATTAAGACACAGATTCAAAGCAGCTCTACCTAATACACAGAAACAAACACAGGGAGGCTGCCCACTTGAGGAGACAAAGAAATATGGCCCTAATGAAAGAACAGAACAAAATTCAAGAAAAAGAACTAAATGAAATGGAGATAGCCAACCTATTAGAAACAGAGTTCAAAACATTGGTGACCAGGACGCTCAGAGAAATGATTAAGTACAGCCACAAAATAAGGGAAGAAGTGAAGGTTAAGCAAAGTGAAATAAATAAAAATATACAGGGAACCAATAATGATAGGAAGGAAGCTGGGATTCAAACTAACAATTAGGAACATAAGAAATAAACATTTACCCAGAATAGAAAGAAGAAACAAGAATTGAAAAAAACAAGGAGAGGATTAGGAATCTCTGAGACAACTTTAAATGTACCAACATCCATATCATAGGGGTGCCAGAAAGAGAAAAGAAAGAGCAAGAAATTGAAAACTTAATTTCAATTTCTTGAAAAATTACTGGAAACTTGAAAAATTAATGGAAGAAAACTTCCTTAATTTGGCAAAGGAAATAGACATACAAGTCCAGGAAGCACAGAGAGTTCCAGACAAGTTGGACTCAAGAAAGAGCACACAAACAGACACCATAATTCAAATGCCAAAGGTTAAAGATAAAGAGAGAATCTTAAAAGCAGCAAGAGAAAAGAAGAGTTACCTCCGAAGGAATTCTCATAAGGCTGTCCCCCTGATTTCTCAACGGAAACTTCGCAGGCAAGAAGGGACTGGCAAGGAATGTTCAAAATGATGAAAAGTAGGACCTATAACATGAATTACTGTATCCAGCAAAGCTATCATTTAGAATGGAAGGGCAGATAAAGTTTCCCAGACAAGGTAAAGCTAAAGAAGTTCATTATCACCAAGCCATTATTACGTGAAATGATAAATGGACTTATTTAAGAAAAAGAAAATCAAAATTATGAACATTAAAATGATAAACTATCAACAACAATAAAGACAAAAACAAAACAATGAACTTAGCAAACAATCAGAATAGGAATAAGAACCATAAGTATGGGGTGGTTATCAACTGGGAGGGGGAAGGTGGAGAATGGGGGGAAATGGTGCAGGGATCAAGATGCATAATTAGTAGGAGCAAAATAGGGGGGATGTTAAGAATAATATAGGAAAGGATGAAGCCAAAGAACGTACATGCCCAACCCATGGACATGAACTAAGGGTGGGATTGCTGGAGGGAAAGGGGGTACCGGGTGGAGGGGGACAAAGAGAGAAAAATTGGGATAACTGTAATAGCATAATCAATAAAGTATATTTAAAAATAAAAATGAAAAAAATTTAATTAGGTGTGAGAGAAAGTTCGTTGGATATTAAATATCTCCACTTTGAAGTCTGTGTTGTGGAATTTGCTGATCATGTGCTGTATGAATGTAAGGATTCAAAAATAATGTGTCCTGTATGTATTCATAATAAATTGGTAATCCTGAAAATTGAATGCTGGCAAAAGTGGGCTCATAGATTAAAGGTTATGTTATCTATAATACACATGTCTAGGCACTGCCACTGACAGAAATTTCTACTTGGTAACAATCTGATATTTTATTTCAGGGGAAGGAAAAGGAATTCCTATATTCTATTCATTGATTATCATTGTTTGAAAGAAATTTTAACTTCTTTGGTTTATTAGCTAATTTGAGAGATCTTAATTACCTGCAAGAAAATAAATATCTTGAAGGATTCTTTAGGATACTCAGTAATTCTCTGAGATAACTTGATACATATCTTATCATACATACAAACACAAAGAATTATGTTTTAGCAGAGAGATAGTCTTGTTTCAGGTGTTAGGTGTTTTTAAACAATTACCATAAAGAAGTTTTCAGAACTTAATTTACTGAGTTCATACGTCTGAGTATGCTTGATTTTGCTGGTCATTATGGTTAGGATCTGGAAATTAGTTTTTTCTCTCTGTTAGCTTTCTTATTACCAGTATTTCATCATCCATGATTACAGTTTTTAAACCGACAGTTGCAGTATAACAAGAGGCAAAATAAAAATACACCCATTTTCTGTAACTTCTTCAATTCTTGCCATTAGGAGCTTGGGAATAAATAGTAAGAGTTAATTAAAGGTTATTAAACTATTTCCCCTTGCTAATTATTGAGAAATTTTAGCCATAACATAAACTTTCATAGTTTTTTTTTCTCTAACTCTCAAGCCCCCAAACTTGAGAGTATTTAATTGAAAGACTAATTCCTTGGTCTCAACCTTGTAGATTTAAGTTAGGAAATCTGCTGTGGGGATCAGAAATCACCATTTTAAATAGTCAATTTGGGGATTTTGAAAAACAGCCAAAATACACAAATCTTTTTGAGGATTTGTTTTCTCATTTTAAAAGTGAATATTTTTAATTAGATTTTTGACAGTTCTTTTAAAATATTTTATTTATTATTTCCAGAGAAAGAGGAAAGAAGAGAGGCAGAGAGGGAGAGAAACATCAGTGTATGGTTGCCTTTCACCTGCCTCCAGCCACTGACCTGGCTGGAGACCTGGCTTGCAACCTGGTTATATGCCCTGGCTGGGAATTGAACCAGCAACCTTTGGGTTCGCACGCTGGCACCTTATCCACTGTGTTACCTTGACAGTTTTTTTAAAGGAGCCGAGAGTACACGATAAAATTATCAAATATATCTTATGAAAATGTGAAATATTAAACATGTATTAAACTAAACAGTCATTTGACTCAGTTTAAGAGAGGCAGAGGCTTGATAGAGTTTTGTTATTCCATACCAATAGATACACACACCCACGCCTATCTTTTGGGGGCTCTCTAGCAATATTCCCCAGATCAGGACAGATATTAAATAATTTTGTTAAGAGGTAATTGTTTTACAGCATCAGATTTCCTTCTTTCTGCATGGCAGGCATCATTCATCAGTTTTCTTTGGAAAAATGAGAAGATGAATTTTACATGAGTTGTAGGAAGGAATTCTAAGAGTTTGGCCCAGCTCTGCATGATTCATGAAGGCTTGTTGACTGACACTGGGGTATTCCCTGACTCTGTTTATCTCTTTTCCTCAGTAAATATTTATTAATATTTTTGATTGGTGTATGTTTATGAAGAAACATTAACTTTTGGGGACACAATAAATAGAATATACTTAACTTTTTTCTATTTGTGCTCTTAAAATTAGGAACCAAGTACTGGAGATGTTTGATCATGCTTACGGTAACTACATGGTAAGTAGAAAGCTTATCTTTATACACCATCCATGTGAACTGAGTATTGTGTGAGCACATTCCTGGGAATTTGGAAACTTCAATAGCACATCTTTTTTTTCAACTAAGTTTTTAAAAATCAGTGCAAACATAAGCTAACAGTATTCCTGGTAGAGGTGGTTAGAGAACCAATTTATTGACTAGGTAAGAATAAATTGAATTAGATTATGAAACTATTTAAATAGTTTCCTTTAATGGTATTGATTTGAGTTATTGAGTGCTTTCTGCAGCTAGTTATTGTGGATGTAAACATGAATAAGATGTTCTCTGGAAAAAAAAAAAAAGATGTTATCTCCAGCCTTAAGAGAAATTGCTTTCAAAAGTAAAGATAAAAAACCTATTTACAATAATATTTTATATACTCTATGAAGAAAACCATTGTGTAAAAGAGACAGACTGTCTTGTATTCTCTGTCCAATTATGTCCTCATGGTGGCCTTTAATTTGAATGTATTGTATTTTGCTTTCTGATTCATACACTTTTAAAATGTCTTAGTGCTTACTTGAGATGAAATAGCAGTTTTAGCTTTTCAAGATGAAAAAGTTCTGGAGATCTTTTGTACAACAGTTAATATGCTTAAACGTGCTGGATTTACACTTAAAATGGTAAATGTTATTATTATTATTTTTAACCACAATTAATAATTTAATTCCCTCATAGTACAGAGGAACCTCTTGGAGGGTGGAAGGTCTGTTTCCCAGGGTGGGAAGTGGGGGGGTTATACTGTCCCCCATCTCTCCCTTCTTACCCTTCAATAAAGTGATCTTAAACTGAAATGTTTTTTAATTAAAAAAAATGAATTAACGAGGAAAGTTTGGAGTTCACAAGAAAATTTTATGTGTGATTTTGTAAAGACCAGTCAAGTTATTCTGAGAATTACTGCTTATGACCTTGTTTTTATACTTCAAAATGTCAGTATATTTATGATTATGGTCTAGAAAAATGTAGCTGGGAAAGATTTGATGGACAACTAACTTGAGTTTATTCTGCTTTTAAATATTTTTCAGGTGAGTTTGTGATTTCACTTTTTATTATACATGACTCATATCTTCATATATAAACATATCTGAATACATATACAGTTTCCATTTTTGTATTTTTAAAATACGCTTTATATGTGTTGATCTGTGCTCCCTTTTATATTGTACATTTTTAAGAGTACTATTGAGTTCTTAATGTTTTTAGAATATGGTGATGAAGTTTTGAAGAAAACACAGATTTAAATGTATTTCTTAGGATCGTAGCCATTTCCTTTATACATTTTTCAGAACCAGGTAGCTTTGAAAAGGGGGTGGGGCTTCTGTAGTGAGGGGGGCACGGGTGGCGGGTTCTTCTGCCCTGTGAACAGAACTGACACCAGAGATTTTGATACCTGGACAGCTGGTGATGTTGGTCCCGGTGCCCGTGGGGAAAAGACACCATTTATCCCTGGTTGACTCAGTTTAGGCAAAGCATACTTTAACAAATCCAGGCTAATGGTCTTGTGATCACGTGCATCCATGCTACAATCCCAAATCTTAGCCCTCTCGTAAGTGCTAGATAAACGGTATAGAGCTGCATCTGTTCAATACATCTCACTAGGAAGAGGATCCTTTTCTGTTGTAAAACACCATCTTTACTATCTTTTCACTTATTAGGTAAACAAGTTTTATCAGTATACTTTTCCTCTGATAGAGCGCACTTAAAAAATGGGTTTGCGACAGACCGGACCCTGAAGGCAGTCCTCAGTGGACTTCCGGTTCCAATTCCTCTTCATTGGACCCTCACCGGGCACCTTTCTACTACAACTGCCCACTTACAACATCTAAAAGAGGAATTTGGCTCAAAGACTGGGAGCTACTGGAATGAACACTCCCTCCATTTTCTGGTAGAGGTGTACCCCTCTGATGTTTCTGCAGGATTTATTTTTAAATGTTCAACTGTTTTCATGAGTAATTCTTGAAGTGTACTGCGTCATGCTCATTTTATATGTTTTGTAACCTAAGATTTAGTCTAGAATTTGCACTTCCCCTTTTCAAGTTCTCAACTAACATGAAACAGTTCTAAAATATTAAACAGAGAGCAGGTGCCCTGGATTTGTTATTTGAAGTCAGTGGAAATTTTTTTTCTAGTTCTTTCACTCAGAAGCACTCTTAGTTTGCCGTAGGGTAAAAGTGAGTGGGTTTTGGAGTTGTGTGGGTTTGAGTTCAAATCCCGTCTCAGCTATTCAATAGCTTCGACCCTACACAGAGCACTTAACCCCCTGAGTGGTGTCTTTCTGTGTAAAATGGGGATAATTGCAAAGATTTTTGAAAACAGGGATCATTTTATTTAATTTTTAGTAAATTCCCTTTTCATATGTCCTGTGTCTCGCATCATGCCTGGTATGTTAATGTTTAATAAGTTGTGTTTTTGTTTTTTTTTTAAGAACTGAATTGAATTATTGTGATGATTCAAATAGTGCTTAATTTTTTGCATTTGAATATTATGGTAGATCTTTGCCTTTTAAATTCGTAGAAATCACTTAATAAACTTCATGTAAAATACAAGTTTGTGGTAAATTTTGGGTTCTATAAGTCTTTAAGTTTAATTTGCGTTTATTAGCACTCAGTCGCCTACGGTGCTAAAATATAAAAATGATGGGTACGTAGGGGTTCATTATTTTTGTAAATGCTTGAACGTATACATATTTTTCATGCATACATACACTCCTTAATAGATATGTGCCAGGTACTCTATTCATGATAGTTTGGTCATCAAAAGGAGTAATTCTGTAAGTAAAGTAGTCTAGAAGGGGTACTAATGATTCCAAGGAGGGAAGATAAAAACTTGTCATTTCTTTTTGTGTTTAGATCATTGTGGGGACCGCCTTTTGTTAACCTCTACTTTTAGAACACCATGAATCTCTACCAAAATGGCATAGGACATTCTGCAGTATCCCCTCATAATGTTTTATTATCACACCCTGATACCCCGTCTAGGGTTTTAACTCAGTGGGACCAAGTCTTTCTGTTTAATTAGGTGTAAGTTACAGATTAAAATTTTCTGGTTTTAAGTGCTTGATTTTGAGTTTTGACCATTGTATGCAGTTGTTTTTCCTTCACAGTGATGGTCCTGGAAGCTTCCTTGTCCTCCTTTGCTGGCCTTTTCCCACCTGTCTCCAACAACCTTTGTGATCTGCTTTTTTGTCACTATGATATTCCCTCTTCTAGTTGCCATCATATTATGTATAATCTTTTGATTTAGGTTCTTTCATTTGGCATGATGCTTTTGAAATTTATCCATGTTGTATATATTGTCACATCTATTTTTTGCTCAGTCATATTTAGTTGATTTGCTAGAATAGAATTTGCTCATCCATTCAACATGATAAGTATTTGGCTTGTTTCTGGTCTTTGGCTATTATTTAAAAAACTGCTATGAACCTATGAATACAAGTTTTTGTGTAGACCTACATTTTTAAAGTATTTCCCACCTAGGAGTGGGCCTGCTGGGCCATATGGCAAGGATAAGTCTCCGTTTATAAGCAACTACCCAACTTTTCTGAAGCACTGTTGTGGTCTGCATTTTTCAGCAGTGTAAGAGTTGCACTTACTCCATATCATCTCCAACACTGGGTATCTGCAGTCCTTTAATTTTAGCCATCCCAGTGAGTCTATACAGGTATTTTGTTGTGATTTTAATTAGATTTTTCCTGATGACCAATTATGTTGAAAATCTTTCCATGTGCTTTATATATCTTTTTGTGTGTATATGAAGTGTCTGTTCAAATCTGTTGTCCATTTTAAAATCAGGTCATTTGTCCTGTTACTACTGAGTTATAAGCATTATGTAGTCTGGATGTCAGTCCTTTATCGCATACTATACAGGGGTGGGCAAAAGTAGGTGAATAATAAATAATATAATAATAAATAATGATACAAGAATAAATTGTTTCATGTACTAAACAACTATAAATCTACTTTTGCTCAACCCCCACCCCCAATCTGTGCTTTGACTTTTTATTTTCTTAACAATGTCTTTTGAAGTGCAGATATTTTAAATTGTGACCAAGTCCCGTTTACTCTTTTTTCCTTTATGATTCTGTCTTTTATCCTACCTAAATATTTGCCTGGGTCAGGGTCATAAAGATTTTCTGGTTTTCTTCTAGGTGTTTATAGCATTAGCTTGTTTATGTGGATCTCTCACCCATTTTAAGTTAATGTTTGTATGTGGTGTGAAGTAAAAGTTGACTTCTATGTATTTTTTTCTGTGTGGGTGGCATTTTGTTCTGGCATTGTTTGTTAACTGGAATAATACCCTTTCCACACTGAATTACTATGGCACCTGTGTAAAATCAGTTAACCTTAAATGCATGGATCTATTGCAAGACTATTTTTTTCTCCATTGATCTAAATATTTACTTGTACTCCAATCTCACAATGTCTTAAATGTGATACAAGTCTTTCAGCTTTGTTCTTTAAAAAAAAATTTTAGGAAGAAAGTGTTGAGCCATTGATTGGAATTATGTTGATTATGTAGATCAATTTTGGGATATTAGTCTAAGAACTTTGAGTGCCTCTGTTCATTTATTTTATGTCAGCAGTGTTTTGTAGTTTTCATTATATAAGTCTTGCACATCTTTTGTTAAATTTATTCATAAATATTTCACATTTTTCATGCAGTTGTAAATTGTAATCCTTTTTAAATTTTTAATTTCCAGCTGTCCATTAATATACAGAAATACAAAATCATTTTAAACTTATTATTTTTAGTAGCTTTTACAAGCGAGATTCCTTAGGATTTTCCACTTGGTCAGTCATGTCTTCTACAGACAGAGAGACTTTTCCTTCTTCTTTTCAGTCTCTCTGCTTTTTATTTCTACTTATTGTGGTGGCTAGGACTTTTAGAGTTACATTGAAAAGATGTGAAATCCTTGCCTTACTCCCAATCTTAGGGAAAAAGCAGTTGCCTTTCACTATTAAATATGATGTTAGCTATTGGTTTTTCTAGAGGCCCTATACTAAGTTAAGTTCCTTTCTATTTCTAGTTTGCCAATAATTTGCATCATTACTGGGTATTGAATTTTGTCAAGTGATTTTTCTGCATCTATTGATATAATCTTCCTAAAAGAATCTGTTAATGGCAGAATTCATTTCATTATAACTTAATTATTCATTATCATTTATTTCATATAACATTTCATGAGGTTGACTTATTTTACATTGATCAAATTCAAATAAATGCAGTCTTAAACACCTGAAAATAGTTTGCTAAGCAGACTTAAATAACGAACAGAAGGTGAATAGGGAAATTTAACCAGATATGAAAAGATAACTGGTACATTACGCAAGTTCATTAATTAATTAGCATATGCAATCTATTCACATGTGATAGATGGCTTATTAAATATCATTTAGTGTTTATTTCAGGAAGGTATATCTTACCTGCCTCAAGGAGGGGGTACTTAAGGATCTAGAATAAATCATTGAAAATTAAATCATTTATTATTTTCAGTAACTTACTTTTATAAATAATGCTTTTGCTTTATTATTGTTTTCAGTAGAACAAAGTCTCCCCTTTGCATAGTTTGGTATCAGTTTTATGAAAAGTCAGCTTTTGATGCTGCTTTGACTTGAGTGTTTCCAGGCAGAGTTTTATCACTTCAAAGTGCTAGTAAATTTAGAATCTGATGTGGAGAGGCTATTATGTTTTGTTTTATGTTTTTGCTTTTGCTTTTAGCTAGGCACATGTTCTATTTAATTCATTTTGAACTCTTTTATCACGAGTTCTGTTTCTGAGTGATAATTACTAACTGTTTTTCATAGCTGTGAATTATAACAATGTGAATGACTTATCCCTCCTTCTGGCATTACGTGGTGACTAGAAAGTATTATTGTACCTCAGATAGGTTGTTTGAAGCATAATGCAGCTGTTTACTCACCACGTATGCATTATTCTGGATTTATGCAAACCAGCTGTAGTCTGCTTTGTGGTTAACCCAAAGAAAAGGCTGTGGTTTTCTTTTTATTCTGAATCTTGAAACAGGGGAACATGAAGTATTTCTACACCTGGTTCAAAATGCCCTTATTTGATTATTCTGGTTTTGCAGTTGCTGTTAATATTTTTCTTCTCTGAATAAGCTTAGGGTTTGAGTTTCATACTTAATTTCAGACATCAGTGTTTGTCTGTGTGTGTGTGTGTGTGTGTGTGTGTGTTACAAAACCCTAAAAATAATAAGAAGCTTTCTAATCAGTATCTTAGGTAACTCTTGATTTTAAAAGAACTTTTGGAAATCAAATTAACATTTGTATATCTTTCAAAATACATCAGCAATTAAAAAAAATATTACTTTTCTTGAATTCTATTCTTATATGTATTTAATGCAAAGCTATAGAGCAATAAAAATAGTGTCTATTCTGGGAATCACTGTGCCATTGGAATTAACACTGAAGAGGTCACAACTTGACTTATGAAAGACACATGTTAAAATAATTATTCATTTATACTGAAAATTATATGTAAGATTGAAATTACAAAATACTGAATTCAAAATTTAATAGCTGTATGTGGAATTTAATTATATCAGAACATTTGTTGCCTGCACTCTTTTAACTGGGAAATGAATTATTACAGAGCACTAAACTTTTTTGACTACCGAAAGGGTTGCAGTCAATGCCTTCTGTGCTCTTTATTCTACTTTAATTGTTGGGCTGATTGAGGGAGGGGTGTTTCCCCTTTCTGTTGACTCTGTGTTTAGTGCTCTGGCCTTGATTCTGTTTTTCTGCTGCGAATGTGCTGTGAGTTTGGAATTATGTGACTGAGTTTAACGAAAGGTAGTAAGATAGAGTTGGATGTGGAAACAAGAATATTTTTGCTAAAGTTAAAAAATTAAGAATTATCTGAACATACAAGAATTGGAGGAACAAGAAAATATGTAAATTGATGTCTTTAGGTCGATAGTAGCCACCAAAAATGAAATATCCATGCCTTTGACCTGTTGGGTCTGCTTCTCAGGATTTTGACCTGTTGGGTCTGCTTCTCAGAGCAGTACCAGCATATGCACAAAAGTATATTCATATAAATGTTTGTTGGAGCGTTGTTGTGAAAAATTGGGTTCATGATTATCATTAGAGGAATGAATAAATACATTTTAGTAGGTCTGTACTTGGAGTCCTGTGAGGAGAGCCACGAAGCCTGGAGGCTCTGGAGTCAGGTGGTCATTTGGTTCCAGGATCTGTCTTGTGCCCATCGCATGTGGGGGCTCGCTTACCTCCTCAGGGCCTTGTTTGCTTATCTAGAGAGAATGGAGATAATTGAATCTATTTCAGAGGCTGGAGTGACAATGAAATGAGCTCATGTGTACAGAACAGTGCTTACAACATATGTGCTCATAACATTAGCCTATGCAAAGTATGACTTTGCAGTTACAGCGGAATCTTGGTACTCATGGTTAATTTGTTCTGGAACTCATGACCAGTGCCGAAACCACTGAGTCACGAACGATGAAGCATGTTTCTCTCACATGGTGTCATCATGACTCATACAAGTCCTAGCAGGTGCGAAGAGTCCCGAGGTAATGCCCCGTGCTGAAGCATTATTTCTTGTCAAAACACGACAAGTCCAGGGTTTGACGAATTCTGATGCCAGCAAGTGCTGAGGTGTAACTGTATCAGTAGGAGTAAGACATCTATACAATTCTAGCATGGAAAAAACATAATTTTAGTCAACAAATTTTAGAGCATTATGTTCATGTGACATAAGCACCTATTGTAAATAAAAATGTTAATACATGTCTATGTAGATAAATTAGAAGGATAAACTTCCATCTTAACAGTAGTTACCTCTAGGGATTGCGGCTGGGTGAAGGAGAAGCAGATTACCAGATTTTTAATTGAATTTGATTTCTTTTATCCTCAAGAGGGTATTAGTTTCATTGTTTTTAGAAAGAGGAAAGGGAGAAAGAGAGAAACATTGGTGTTGGAGAGAAACATCAAGGGGCTGGCTTCTTGTATGTGCCCAGTCTGGGGAGTCAAACCTGCAGCCTGGGTATGTGCCCTGACTGGGAATTGAACCTGCGGCCCTCAGTCCACCGGATGCTGCTCCATCCTACTGAGCCATACTGACCAGAGCTGATTATCAGATTTTTAAAGAAATGTTTTCTTAAATATTTTTTCAAGCATGTATTGCATTTATAACTAAAGGATTCAATAGACTGGAAGGATAGTAGAATTTTTTGACTGACCTTTGTTTTACTTTTTTTTTTTTTTTTTAAAGAAATGACTCATAAGGTTTTCTTTTCTAAATGATGTATGCTTTCCCTTACTTTCCTAGTGACTCATTTAAGATTTTCCTTGCAGGAACATGCTTACCCAGCTGATGAACTCATGCCTTTAACCTGCAGAGGTCGTGTCAGAGGCCAGGAGCCAAGTCGGGGTGACGTGGATGATGCCTTGGGGAAGTGAGTGTTGACCCCGATGGCCACACCGCCACCTTCCCGAGCCTGACACCCTAGATGCAGCTGACAGTAGTGTTTCTGGGGATTGCCTGAATTTCAATGAATGTTTGAAGTATTACATTAAGTTTCTTTATTCCCTCTGTTATCCTTTGTAAAAACAACCGATTAGCTCTTTGATCGGTGGAAAGTTGAATTGTTTAAGGTAGGTGTCACTTTTAACATGTATATAAAGTCATTGGCAGGTTATAAGGTGTTGATACTTTCATATTTTTATTTGCTTTGAAAAGAGCTAATGAATATGTCCTATTCATTTTGAAAGGTGTGGAGCTGAAAATAAATGTAATGTTAAGGCTTTTCAGGTCCTTCCAGAGCTTTGGTACTATTGATGCATGGAGTACTAGTGAATGGAACCTGTCAGCCAGTAGGATGTAGATACATTCATGGATAAAATACTCAGAATGCTAATGTTTTGTATCTTGTTGTACTTCTTTCTTAGATTTTCCCTGACACTGATTGATTCTTTGGACACTCTTGTGGTAGGTTTAATTCTTCCTGAATTTACTTATTTTAGACATTTCATAATATACATACACACAGTAAGTCTGAAATAGAAGCCTTCAAAATTTCAGAGGTATCGATCTTTACTTCTATATAAACCTTTCACACTATTGCGTTAATGATGTCACATGAAAGCCAAATGACATTATGCAAATCGTGGAGATACTTACGTAATTTATAGGTACATCAGCTTCTGTGATGGCACCTTAATCAGGAAGGTTGCTGAGGCAGATTTTACATAGACTTTGAGGTTGAGAAGGGAAAGCAGTCAATTTAAAATCAGGTTTCATATTATATTTTATTAAGGGCTTATGCTGAATTTTACTTTTACTTGAATTTTAATCAGGTACTTTTATGGAATATTTTATATCTAAATTAGAATTTTTAGTGAAAGTATCACATCAGGTGAATAAAAGCACTACAAAATACTAGCAAATGAAAAGATTAAACAGTCAAGTAAAGGAAAACTACTTTAATGGTTTATTTTCTTTTCTTCTAGGTATTAAATAAAACTAAAGAATTTGAAGATGCAGTGAGAAAAGTTTTAAGAGATGTTAATTTAGATAATGATGTAGTTGTATCAGTCTTTGAAACAAACATCAGAGTTCTTGGGTAAGTGATGACATTATGGCTATAATTCCAGTAACAGAAAAGTTTCGGGTGTAGTGATTATTTCTTGATGCTAATTAATGAAGCAAGACATTCCTTACATTTGAAAGGTTAAAGTTGGGATATTGTGAGAGAGGCTGTGAGAGGATCTTGCTTTAAACCAGGGTCAGGCTTTGGAAAAAGTTGCAGACTCAGGTCAAATGTAGTCCCTGTATATTGTTGGGAAAGGCCTGTAGGTTGAACATTTGCTTCTTAGCTACATCACAGGTTTTTCACTAGCAATGTAGGTTGCCAGCCCTTGCCGTTACCTCCTCACGCCAAATGAAAGTAAATTTACAGGATTACCGTTCAACTGCACAATTTGAAATACTCTTGGAACATCTAAAAATATGGAATTACAGGATTTATTAACTCAAATGTCAACATTGATATTTTTAAATATTTAATGAGGTTACTCTTGTGTTGTTATAACTCACTTCCTTTTGTCAAAGTGAGTGTTCAATTGAATTTAAGAAATTTAATTTTTAAAAATGAAAAAAATTAAGAAATAATTATGTAGATTTTAGCTTATTAATCTATTATAATAATAGTTGTCTTTTATTTTTTTAATGTTACACTAAGAGTTCAAGATTTCATGATGTAGTTAAAAAGTTGTTAAATTTAAATAAAGGTAAAAAGTTGTTAAATTTTGTTAAAATTTGTCAAATTTGTTAAAATAACAAATTTGATGTTCTTTAAGAAAACTTCAACGTTTTTAAGAATGCCAAACACTGTACAGTAGGTAGAACATCTGTGTTCTTTGTTACACTGGCTACGCAATTATAGGTGAAAAATTCAGTTCTCCAGTGGTCTTTCCTTCTGTGTGCAAAGTTGTTGCCCAAGGACACCCACATCTTTAGAGGTGGTGGCTTGCAGGTATGTGCGCAAAGGGGATCATGTTTCCTCTGTGATTGCAGGGGTCTCCTGGGTGGACACTCGCTGGCCATCATGCTGAAAGAGAAGGGCGAGCACATGCAGTGGTACAGCGACGAGCTTCTGCAGATGGCAAAGCAGCTGGGCTACAAGCTTTTACCAGCGTTCAACACGACCAGCGGCCTTCCTTACCCCAGAGTAGGTCACCGCGGAGAACGCACGGGGGGAGAACTCCCTTCGCCCTTTCGAGTCCGCAGTGAATTGTGCTTGCAGCCACAGTTCCTCACCTGCTTGAGGCTAGAAAGACGCTTCGTAGCCAGATAAGAAATTTATATTGACATTTCAGTTAATCTGGATTTGAATGGTGTGAGAAGTTAGATGAGGTTAAGCCTTGTACGTGGCTCTCCTGACACTCTAGGTTCTGCTGCGGAAGGAAGAAATTTGGGCACAGAATGATCTGTGCAGATGATGCAGGTGAAGCAGGAGCACAGGTGTGACCTGTCCGCAGGGGAGGAGAGAGAGGGGACCAAGGACGTGGGGAGGAAATGGAGCCAGAGGAGGAGAGTGTGGAGATGTAGGAGGAAAACTGCCACGTAGAGTGTGGTGTCAGAAAGTTGTGAACAGAAAGCTTCCGTAGGAGATGTTCCAGAAAACAGGAGAAGTAGGTGCACAGAGAGCCTTGCGGATGTTTTCTTTATGAAGAACTATTTAATACAGTGCTGGCTTTCCACACATTCTCAAACCTAATTTTTTCTAGGGTTGCTCTATCTAGGTCTTTATTCTCATACTCATTTGTTGAAACTGACCTACAAATAGAATTGTTATAGAAGTTATGTTCTCTATGTATTTTTATAATGATATTGAATTTCATTATCACCAAGGAAGGACCTAAATGAAAATCTACTCATGAACACTGTGTGCACAGAATATACTCTAAATATCAATTGCACAGTCACAAGGATCATAAGATTGAATTTTAGAGTTTATTTTGTGAATTATTTTCTTGTTTTGATAAGTCTTTGAAAAAAATTTTTAGGTTTTATGTATGTTTAGAGAGAGGGGAAGGGAGGAAGAAGGAGAAACAGCCATGTGCCTGAGAGAGACTGGTTGGTTGCCTCTCGCATGTCCCACACTGGGACCTGGCCCACAACCCAGGCATGCGCCCTGCCTGGGAAACTAACTGGGGACCTTTCGGGTTGCAGACTGGGGCTCAATCCACTGAGCCACACTGGCCAGGGTGGACAAGTCTTGACTAAACAGTATTCTTACCCAGGAGTCATAAGTTCTTTGAATTGCTAATAATCATCTCCTGATTTTATTTAGATTAACTTAAAGTTTGGAATGAGAAAACCTGAAGCTCGGACAGGAACGGAGACCGACACCTGCACAGCGTGTGCGGGTACCTTGATCCTTGAGTTCGCTGCTCTAAGTCGATTCACAGGAGCAACAATATTCGAGGTTTGCTTGTCACAGTCTTTCATCTCTGGGGACTGGGCTCAACTAACGGTGTCTTTTCTTCACCGGTCAGCACTTAGGCTGTCAGTCAAAGGGTAGCTTATTTGATGAACTTCTGTGTAACTTCCATCAAAGTTCTTGTCAGAAACGTAGAAGTCGTTGTGAGGTAAATAAATACATTAAATGCATCTTTTCACAAACTATAAAATTTAGATTCATTCTTAGACCCTTTTTTAGCCATACGAATTATATGAATTTGATCGCACAATTATCTTACCTGAAATCCAAGTCTCCATGCTTTGTCAGACTTTTACGTGGTCTAACGAGTTTCTGAAAAGTTCACTAATCTAAAACATGATGAAATTTTCGCACTCAAGTCTTGATTGAGTCTTCAAGTTTGTTTATTTGAAGGGGAAGGTTGTTCATGACCTAAAACTTAATACCCCCCAAGTAGTTTATTATGGAATAGGTATGTCCCACATTAAAAAAAAAAATTAATTGTTTAAGCTTGGCATTGGAGTCAATATTAACACAAAACATTCTCGTTTTTAAAATACATTTGACAGGAGGCTTTTTAAAAATTCACCAAATGGTACACATACAGCAAGCAAAACTAGGGCATAATGTATCTGCTTTAGAGATACTGCATCTGAGTGTAAATAAAACAAGTCAAATGGTCCTCGTGTTTATGTGTATCGAAAGTGCCTCCCTGGCAGTTTTACCATGTTTTGTTCAACCTTTATTCTATATCTTGTCAACTATTGGAAACTATAGTTTGTCAACTATTGGATTGTCAACTTTTGCATACTGTCTAATTTGGACTATAGACTCTCGGAGATGTTAGTTTATCTACAGTGGAGGAAGGTGAGGTTCGAAGCGGAGACCTGCAGCTGGTGGGCGAATGAATGGAAGTGGAATTGGAATCCAATGCCTTTTTAAATGCAGAGACCTTTCCACTGGGCTGTTTTGTACTTATGAGTAAATCTGTTGAAAACCACGATTGTTTTAAGCTTCTTCAATGGTCAGTAATCATCCTAGGAGAAGCAACCTGGTGCAGTTTGGAGAGCATCAGCCTAACAGGTTGGCAGACTGCAATCTTCAAGCCAAATGCTGCAGGTGCCGTTTCTGTGGCTAAGGTTTCACTGGGACAGAGACATGCTCATGTCTTTGTTTTTGTCTACAGCATCGTTTGTGCTACAGTGACTAAAATACTTACTATCGGGCCCTTGTCAGAAAAAGCTTGCTGATTTTTGGTCTAATAATAGAGATTGAATCCTCATACTAGTTCTCTTATAATTTAGTTTTAAACTGCATTAAATCTTTCATTTTACCAGGCCTGTTTTCTTAGCTGTAAGAAAGGAGTAGGAGAATATAATCATAAAACTTTCCAGCTCTGAAATTATAATTGCCTTATTTTTAAAATTAGCATAAATAATTTGAATCAAGAATTAAGAATATGCAAAGTGATATATTGGTTTGATGATTTCTTTTTTAGAACTTCTGCAATGCTAAATAGATTTATTCTCTTAATTTTAATTTAGAAACTAGCCTGTGCATGTCCGAAACCAGGAAGTTGATCAGAAATTATTTCAATATAGTGCCTGATGGATAAAAATAAATTAAAGAAAAGAAACTGTTATAATGTTAAAAGTTTGATTGTCAAATGAATACTAGTTGATTTACTGAGTCTTCTCTAACAAAGTTCCAGGCTGTTGAAAGAGTAGGATCTTAAATGACTGTTTCAAAGATGGTGTACAAACTTTCAAGGCTCCTTCTATGGCTAATAATATCTAAGGAGATGTTCACTTTGCATTTAAATGACAATCGCTTTATCAAATGTGTTTAATTATGCCAGCAATTAACATAATTTAATAATATATGTGTATGAATCTGAACTTACGTTATAAGAGTAGATGAACCGGATGGTTTTAAACAGATCATTGCCACTAAATAGCATTTTTGGAGTCATTCTTTCTTACTAGACTTGATTGGCTGAACAAGAGCCAAGATTTGACTTGCAAGGAAATGTTACACATATTATTAATGGTTATCTTAGAAATTGTAGTTAATCCTTGAAGTATGCTATGGACCTTTGATTTTTGTTTCTTTGTTTCCTGGTTGCCACAGGCATGAAGTTAGTCAAGTATGCTTTTTCTTTTTAAATTATAGGAATATGCAAGAAAAGCTCTTGATTTTCTCTGGGAAAAAAGACAGCGAAGTAGCAATTTAGTGGGAGTGACTATAAATATTCATACTGGAGACTGGGTACGAAAAGGTATGTTAGTTGGGCCTTTTTAAATCAAGCTTTCATATCCTCAGCATGGTTGGGCAATACAGGATTTTCATCTGGTAAAGTAATCTTTGGGACAGCATAAAGCAGTGTTTCTCACAAGATCGCTGGAATTGTAACTGATTTAGCCTGATATTTTTCCTTGGTGTGCCAAATAACACAATTTTTCTAGACAGCTTAGTATTGTTTCATACCTTAATAGGTGTAGCATTATAGAAAGAGGTAGAGATGAAACAGTAGAACTTACTTCTTTGAGGACCTCAGCCATTTCACATGAAGGTATCAAGTGGAATTCTGTATTTAACAATGTTATTGCCAGTGTGTATTCCAGTGAATTCAAATCATGAGACAAAACACATAATGGTGTTATATGAACAAACACGATTTAGGATTGTATAACAGTGTGATTTTATCTTTATAAAACACCTTGAAATATGCATGAATAGAAATATACTAGATATTCCTATTGAGATTATCTTGTTTACATATTTTTTTCTGTTCCCCAGAAGGCTTATGTTGTTACATAAAACTAAAAGAACTGCCTGTTATTGCATAAATTAAAAATATAATTATTAATTTAAACATTAAAATCATTGCCTCTATTCCATATTGTATAAAATTGTTCTAAGTTTTATCTAAATGGTTTTTGAAACTATTCTGAATCCTGGCTTCAGAATTCTGCAATTTCTTTATTTGTTTAAACTTGCTTTGAAACTCAGGTGCAAATTAATGATAGTTAATTTTAAATCAGTTATAATTGTTGGCTAATGACTTGTCATTGACCCATGCATGGCTCATTTTAGTCATTTTTAATATGTAAAAAGCACCCATAGAGGGACCATCTATTACAAAAACAGACTACCTGACAGCTTATTACTTCTGCATATGGCCCTCTGGTCTCCATACCTCTGCCACTACATGTGGACTTATTTATACCACCCTTATTATTTCAGTGTGTTCCACTTTCCTGTTTCTCTTCGATTCTCTTGTTTTTAATTGAGCCCTATATTTGCCTCCTAGTAAGACATGAACTTTGGCATGCCCTCCTGTCCCTTTGCCCCTGCCCTGCACCAGTCTTCACCCCCTTTATGTTGATTTGTATAGGTACTGCATTATTACGAATCTGTTTTCTCTTTTTTTCTTTTGGTCTTACTTTCTCTTTCTTTAAAGATACAAATTTTATCAAGGTATTTGGTCACCTGTGCTTTGTATATTGCTTGCAACATCTCTTAGTTTTGTCTATCTTCCTATTTATTTATCCCAAACATTTTTCAGTAGCTTTTAATAGTGTCTGAGGTCTTATATGCCTAACTGCAATTTTATTATGCTTTCATAATTGAGTGACAGTTTGGCTGACAGTAAGTTCTTCTCTTTCAACTCTTTAAAAATACAACTCTATTGTCTTCTTACAGCCTGTTGAAAATTGATATTATTCTTATTTCTGTGCCCTTGTACAGATCTGTTCCAGAAGATTAAGAGTATCAAAGCTAAAGAAAAAATTTTTTAATGTCATTATAATTTTAGGTGTAGAATTTTCTTTATTTCTCCTTATAGTATTTTCCGAATTCTATTTAAAACCTGTTTTTAATTGCTGTAAATTGACCCTTATTTTTTAGATAATTTTGTTTACATTTTTTATTTATCTCATCTATAGTTTGTCATGTAAATCACTTCTATTTCTGTCCTCCATATATCTTACTGTATATATATGTTTTTTTCCTGCCTTTTTTCCTCCTAGAAGAAGACTGCCTGTGGTCTTCCAGTTTGCTAATATGTTCCTCAACTTTATATCCCATCTATGATGTTATTATAACTGGTATATTTTTTATTTCATATATTCCTGCTCAGATAAAATCATTTTTTCTCATTTTATATTGCTAATATCTTCCCTATCACTTTAATGTGTTCATTAGAACAACTTAAACTTTTGGTGCCTCTGTTCTAGGTTTTCTTCTTCTGATAAACTCTTATTCTAGCATTTTCTTTTTAAAAAGTCATGCTTCTTAAACGTTTTGGGCCAGCAGGTTCAGGTTTCCTTGTCACCTACTTTGTGGCAAGGGCAAATTACAATTCCTCTCCAGCCCAGTGATTTCAGGGATGAATTCGAAGAAGTTTAAAAATGAAAATACCAATGCCTGCAACCCTAGAGATTCTGATTTGGTTGCCCTGGAGTGTGTCCTGGGTATAGGAATTTCTAAAATTGTAATTATAACTATAATTTAGATTGTAAGTCATCAGTCTTAGGAGTTTAGAAGGGCAACAGTGGGGAAGGGAACGTCTAACGTTGCACAGGACTTCTGTGCTGTGCTGATTTTACTCCTGCGAATACCTGGAGCATAGGCCTGAGCTGGAGCAGGCCTGGGAGGGGACCCTGTCTCAGGCGTGGTGGCGGGAGACACTGGACTGAAGCTCCTGCAGCCCTGTTGGCTCCGTCAAAACCACGCCTGGCTCTGCCCAGACCAGTGTCCCTCTCCCCTCAGCTGCCCCCCTGGCCCCGCCCCCTGCCACCAGGTTCCGTGGTTTTCTTGTTAGTTTCCCTCTTTGGACCTCTGTGATGATCTTGGAGGAAGAAGCCAACAATCAGTGCTAATTTTAGCAATTAGAACAAGCAATTCCAAATAGTAGCACTCTTGTTTTCATACCTGTTATAACTTTAAAGACTGATGTCTGATTTTAAAAAATGCATAATTTAGTGCTTCCTCTTTGGAATTCCTCACTTGAGACAATGAGCTTTAAGAAATTCTTAAAGCTAGTATTTCCTGCTTTTAAATAAGACCTTTATAAGCAACTTTGCAAAGTAGCATTTTTAACTATATAAACTATTAGCAAAGGAGCTATTATTCATGTAGTAGGGTTAACAGTTCTGTAAATATAATTTTTACATTCTTAGTGTACTAGTACCCTCACTTGTACTCTATAACAATTTTTGACTAATGTAGTAGACTCACGTATATATATGTATATTTTCCATAGATAGTGGAGTTGGAGCTGGCATTGATTCCTACTATGAATATCTGTTGAAAGCCTACGTCTTGCTTGGAGATGACAGTTTTCTGGAAAGATTTAATACAGTAAGTTGATCCAATTTTGTATTAACTGTAGAGCCAGCTTACTTTAAGTACAAGATTTTGATAGAAATTCAATTATCTGAGTAAGACTCCAAAAATAATTATTTTTTAATGTGTAGCAGTTCTTTTTGTCAGTGCTACCTGATGATGTTGGACAGGGACAGGATAAAAGCTTCAAACATTCCAAAAATTAGTTTACAAAATAGTTGCATGTCCTATCAGAAGGTTTCAAGATCTGCCAGTAAGTGATAAAATATGTAGATTTGAGTCTCACCTAATATTTTTATTCAAGGAAGAGAATTTATTGAATTTATTGGAATAATTACTGGGTAGCTTTCTCCTTTGAATTCTTCTTTTTTTTTTTTTTTTTTAAATCTTGGAAGTTTGGCGTAGTCCTAGATTACATCAAGTGTGCAGGACTTTGGAAACTTGGAGAATCTACTGAGTATTTATTTCAAAAGCAGGTCTTAAGTCTTAAGTCTGGATCAGAGCCCCTGGCATATTTTTAGGGAAGTAACGGGAGTGTTGAACCCTACTGGATCACTTTACACTGTTTGTCTCTGTTCCTCCTCCACAAAATGTGAATACTAGCACTATTTATGAAGTCTGGGAAGGATTGAATTAATCATGAAATGGTTAAATATTAGATGAGTTAGAGAAAAAAATAGAGTACTAACAAGTCATCAGTTGGATTAAAAGAAGATTTTCTTGAGGTGAATAAGAACAGATGTGTTTTTTTTTCTTTTGGCTCATTATCATTCTTTGGCTCTAACAGCTCAAATTGTTGTTATAGCTGAGGAATAACTAGGACAGAAAGATAACAGGAGGGGAGAAAGAGTTTTTAAGAGCCTAAAAGGCAGACTTTGAAGACCCTAGGAGTGGCAACGAAGATGAGGTGCATTAGTTACGGTGTACGATTTCAGGGTTGGTTGCTTCGCAGCGCTATTGAAAGAAATGCCATGTTTAGCTGTCTCCCTGCATCGCCTGTCCTGACCGCATACTGTGGTCTTTCAGCACTATGATGCCATTATGCGGTACATCAGCCAGCCCCCGCTGCTCCTCGATGTGCATATCCACAAGCCAATGCTGAATGCCCGGACTTGGATGGATGCTTTGCTCGCCTTCTTTCCAGGTCTGCAGGTAAAAACCAGCCCCCAAACTCTTGTTTTCCTAATATTAAAGTGAAATGAGGATAACTCAGTGCATTTGTGATCTCTAAAATTGAATTACCAAACAGTCACATTTCGAAATTATTTTAAGCTATATTGTCCTGTTTATAAAATGATTATAGATTTAAAAATCAACCATTTCACTGGGTAATTTTGTCGCTATTTTGACTTCTAGGTCTTAAAGGGGGATATTAGACCTGCTATCGAAACTCATGAAATGTTATATCAGGTGATTAAAAAACACAATTTTCTACCAGAGGTAAGCAAATTGTCTTTGGAACTCTCATTTACATATACTATTAATTGCCAACTTAAAGGTGGGTTATGTCCATCTTTAAGGTTGGCTATTTTTTTCTTATTTTTCCTGGATTAAACAGTTTATTTAATTTATTTTTAGTTTACAAAGTATTGTATATGTTTTTTCCTTTCTTCATGTATTCAGAAAAATCAAGTTTATGGTAATTCTGACACTTCATTAATTTTATGTAAAAAATTATCCTGAATTAGAGTTTCTCAGCCTTTGCTAATGCATGACATTTCATATTATTTCATTCCAATTTTCACATAAGCCCACTGAGGGAAACCTTTTTACTTTCTAAAGCTTATTTTACAAAAATGGTAAACGTTGAATCTGCTCTTGCTGATCACACATGCTCCCTGGAAAAGCAGCTGTTCCTCCTGCTGACGGACGGTGATTCTCCTTGGTTTTTGTGCATTGTGTCAGTAATAAATATTCTTGCTAGCTTCATAGGGCAAGATTTTAACAAAATGCCTTTTGACTTTCCAGAAATGTACCATTAAAATTTTCTAAATTCATGTATGGACTTGTTCTGTCCCTGCTTGCTCACTGCCCTCTGTGAAATCCTGAAGCATTCCACCAGTGCCTAGGAATGCTTCCCAAACAGTTGGCTTTAGAAGGTTGAGTTTTATTAACCTTCGGGTGAGGAAGACTGAGCATTGTAGAACACTCAGCTTCCCTTGGAATAAACTAAGGCTTCAACTAAATACGCATTATCACAAATGAAATTGTACTAGGTTCTCATAAGCGTTATTGTTTTTCCTTAAATCAGTTAGCTCTGTTATTGAATACATTTCAAGTGAGGCTAGTTTTATTTTTAAATAATGCCATCCCTATTCCACAGAGGATTTGAGGTTACTATGAAAGAAAGCATATGCAAAAAAAGAATATGAGAACTAGGGACTTAAGAGAAAAAGTAGAGATAAGGAAAAAGAAGAAAACATAATTATGTGGAACCATTAGGATCCATGTATATTATTACTCAGTTTCAGTTTTTTCTAAGCTTCCTAGTAGACAGAATGATTATTTAAATTTAATTTAATTGGTAATAATAGGAACCTTAGCAAAAATGAAATTTGATTTTAAGCAGTGAAATTTTTTATCAGTATTTTAATTATTTTTACTTTTTTATGATCTAATTTATGTACTACTCTGTACTCTAGACCTAATTGTTTATTATTTTTACATCACTTTTCTTTTTTGCCTATTTGAATATTTTTTGTGTGTGTCTAGGCATTTACCACAGATTTCAAAGTACATTGGGCTCAACACCCTTTAAGACCAGAATTTGCGGAAAGTACCTACTTCTTGTATAAAGTAAGCTGATCACCTTCCTTTTTGCTGTTTAGCCTCCCCCCGCTCCCCATTCTCTGTTATACATCTCGGTGTTTTGTAGTGGAAACTGGGTTTTCAAAGACCTTCAGTGTTACAATAGTTGGGCATATCAGGGTTTTTTACTCATGTAGCTCATAGAGTTATTGAAAGATGCAAGAATTGACATCTGAGTTTTACGCCTTTTCATGATACTTATGTAATTATCTCTTTATAGAGAAATTTTATATTTTAGAGCTGCTTTCTTAAGCATGCCTGTTGCCTTCCTTTAATCAGGAAACCTTTTTGGGCATTAGAAACTTAATGTAAAGGCTAAGATATACAATTGGATAGTTTTCTAATTGTGTGTTTAAGTAATTCTATAAAGCAGATTCCATGGCTTGTTTTCAGAGTCAGGTCCTATGTAACTTGTGTTCCAGTGCCTGGCACAATGCCTGGCACTTAGTAGGTACCCAATAAACATTTGACATAAATGACTATATGGTAATATACAAGATATATATATATATATTTTTCTCCTTTTTAATAGGCTACAGGAGACCCTTACTACCTCGAAGTAGGGAAAACCCTTATTGAAAATTTAAATAAATATGCTAGAGTGCCTTGTGGATTTGCTGCCATGAAGGATGTTCGTACCGGAAGTCATGAGGACAGGTAAAACATGCCCCGAAATATGACTTAGAATTCAGGCACGCTTAATGCTTTTGCAAAGGGTATGTGAAGAAGCAAATCTTCATTTCTTGTTTTTAGTTTTAAAACTCTTGAATAGCCCTGGCTGGTGTGGCTCAGTGGATTGAGTGTTGGCCTGAGAACCAAAGGGTCAGGACACATGCTTGGGTCGTGGGCCAGGTCCCCAGTTGAGGGCACGCGAGAGGCAACCACACACTGATGTTTCTCTCCCTCTCTTTCTCCCTCCCTTCCCTTCTCTATAAAAATAAATTAGCCTCAACAAAAAAAGTCCTCTCTTGAATAGGCTTATTTTAAATCATTTGAAAAGTTTATTTTTATCATAGTGCTTGTCATATAGTAGATGCTCAAATGATTTTTTAAAAGATAAGTAAATGATTGTTAAATATCAGAACCTTGATATTATGCATATTAGGGATATTGAGGTTTTATTTTTTCTTTGTTAATAGTTTTTTATATTATATAAAATATTAGAAATTAGGGTGATGATGAGTAATCTGCTTTTTGATTTGTGTTCAGTCCAATTCCTTAAAAATAGTATTTGGCTAATATGTGTATCCTTATTCTGTTGCTGATTTGGAGGGCTGGGCAAGATTATTGGCACGAACTACTCAATAAATGAAAAGCGTACTTTGGTTAATATGATATTCCCTAGCATTTCAGTTATTCTGAGATCACTTACCTGGTTATTTTAACTGTCCAGAACATAACAACACAACTCTAAAAGAATAATAAAGCTTATTTGTTCATTTGGTTAGCAAACGTTCATTCCACAGATATCTACCAAGGCATCTTATGTTCTGGAGTTATACCAGTTTTTGAGAATTAATGATAAGGAAACATGTCTTTTCTGCCATTGAACTGCTAAAGACAGGCATATAAACAGGCTTTAAAACATTGTGTAAGTGCTGTGAAAGACGCAAAAGGGATATGAAGTGCAATTTGGGATGTGGTAGTCTCGGACAGTTTTCTGGAAGATCCTGTGTCCATCATCTACCCAGAGTTGTCACTTGGTCCCTCACTCAGGGTATTTAGATAATAGAGTATTCAGATAATAATAATTGGTCCTGGAACCTCCTTCCCTGAGGTTGAGAAATGGGTAGGTTTCTGAAAGCAGGATTATGGACGACTAACAGCAAGCAATGAGAGCCAGTAGCCTGTGGATTCATCTATAACACCTGCTGACAGCTTCTTGCCTTCCAGGTGCTGCTCTAAAGAAACACTTTGATGTTTACAGCAACTTTCTGATGTGGAATTTCCATTAATCTTCACTTTATATATGAAGAAACTAAGGCACAGAGAGGTTAGGGAACTTGCCCAGGGTCACATAACTAGTAAAGTCAAGTCCATTCTCATCAAGGCAGATTGGCTTTTGACCACACTGCTAATTAACCACTTACTGTATGCCAGGTGCTGTACTTAAACTTGAGGATGAAAAGATGAATTAGAATCAGCCCCTGTCTTCTCAGAGCTTGTAGTCAGTGAAGAAAATAGGTGTGTAGAGAATCATTAGGTGTGGTAGGTGCTGTAGGAGGAAGAGGAGTAGCAGGTTGAAGTTTACAGAAGAAGACATAATTTACTATTTATCGAGTTCTAGTTTTCTAAATTTAATATCTTCTTGCCCACCCACCCCTGCTACTGAATACTCCTTATGTGACATGGTTTCTGGACCTCTGATCCCACTGCCTTTGCTCCATTCTGATTGTATTCCAGTATATTCAGTGTCGCTGAAAGTAGCACGTCCAGAATGAACCATACCCAGAAGTAGCTGGCGCAGCAGTGCCATTGCTTCTGGAGTCGGGCATGAGGTGGCTCATTTCCTCAGGGGCTGATGGGCTTACACTCTGCAGCTGAGGATTGTGGCTTCATCGACTCTCAGGGCAGGGTGCACCTCTCTGATGCATTTGGCCCGAGGAAAGGCTGAGAGCTACTAATTTTCATCATACTGTGTTATTGGATGTGCTTTCGATTTTTAAGGGGCTTTATTACGTTCCACTCACAGTGAACTTTTGGCCAATTGACTTCAGATGCTTGACTATGGCCTGGTGACAAATGGGTGTTCACTCTGTTCTTGAGCAGCTGGCTTTTTAAAGTGTAAACTTAGAACTTTATACTTATCCCAGCAGAATGTCACGGGGTTTTTTGTTTTGTTGTTTTGTTCTTTGAGTGGTTTTAGACTAAAACGAGAACTTGAATCTCATCTCAGTCATCTTAATATATTAGCTAAGCTTCCTGTTTTTAGTGATCTGCAGTTTAGATAAGCTTGCCTTAAGAAATTTCCACCTAAATTTTTGGGAAGAATGTTGGCTAAGACCACAACTTCATGGCCTGGCACCGGGAGCCGTCTGTCTTTGGCTGCCTCCCCCCGGTGCCTCTAGCCATGCTGTGTGTCGCCTGGCTCCTGGTGTCCACACTCAGTTTTCCAAATGGAAGCTTCTTTGTTTTCCTAATGGTACATGATCACTGGAAAGAATTTACATGGCAAAAAGAAGATGAAAATCCTCCCTGAGACAGTTGCCCTACTAGACCGCCCTAAGGCAGACACTGTTGGAAGTCTGATTAACAGTCTTTCAGACATTTTTAATCCCTGTGTGTTGGCATTTGTGTACATGTATATTGCTTTTAATACAAATTATCTATAGGAGATACCCAACTTCCTAGCTTTCCCAACTCATACATAGTGACCATATCGTATTTCTATCCTTTTCCAAGTGTTTCCTTCTGCTTCATAGTTAGTGCTGGAATTTGTCAAAAATCAGCATCCTGCTCATGGGTCTATAGTTGTCAAGTTAGCAGTTGCTCATGATAATAACTGTCAGTCCTTCAGAAAATGTAAGTGATCATAAGTCTACTACAGGTTAGTCAGGAAGTATTTTATCTGTTCTGTAAAGAATAACATCTAAAATGTTCAGAAGGATTTTGAAGCATGACAAGTGAGTTGTTGTTTCAAAGTAAAACATCATTTATGTGTAGGGAAAATGATAGCTCTATTTTTACTATATATATATTTATATATACACACATACAATACATATGTATATGCGTGCGTCTGTATAAACACCGAGTGCTATGCTAAATAATGGACATACAGTATCTCATTTAGTCTTTACACCAATGTTAGGTGTGTAATGATTATGTTTTTTATAGAAGAATATACTGAAGTTCACAGTCATTATATAATATTACCATGGTGACACAAGTAGTCAGTGGAAGGTCTTTTCTATTTCCAAAAAAAATGTTCTTTACCCCTGTTTCCTGGCCCAGTTCATTCTTTAGTAATGCTGTTGAAATTTGCATTCAATTTATTAAATGTCTTTTGAGTGCCTACTGTGTGCCAGAAATTGTGCTTGGCCAGCAGTATGAAACTGTGTAACCCACAGAGCAAATTGCAAGTTATTTATTATTGTCAAAAACTAGGATGCTTTGGGAGGTGGTCCTTTAATTAAGTTTCATATTACTAATAACCCCATCTAACAGCCATGCTCCTCTTCTGCCACTTTTAATTTTATTAAAGCTTTCAAAAATTATTTAGTAAAACATAACATTAAATAGTCTGTAATGTCACATATTTTTATCCCTTTTATTTTTCCATATTCCATTCTTGACAGGTATTTAAATATTTACAAAGCTACTCTCTGTATGATTTTGTGTTATAATTTTTTCATGCAACTTTTGTAAATGATTCCTTTACCTTTAAATTATTTCTGTTTATCACTTAAATGGCTGCATAATAAACTCCATCAAATTATATTGCTTCATTACATTTAGTTTATATTAAGTGAAGATTAACTATATGGTTCTCCCTAGTAACGTTTATCTGCGTTACTTCCCAGCTCTTGGTTCTCTGTAGAAGTGGAACACTCCCTCATTGGAGAGCCAGCAGGAAAATCTCACCTGCAGTATTGGCAAGGTTCAGTGTGCCTGTGTGGTAGGCAGGTACATTGGTCTTCATTTGGAAGGTACTTGCAGTCAAGGCTATTACCACCAGAGAATAGATAGCTTCCCTAGTCTTTTGGACATCTGAATTGGGGTAGATAATTCACCTGGATTCTGGTTTTCAGGTAGTTGGCATTAGGATATTTTTATGTTCTTACATTTATTTGTGACCTCTTATTTTAGAATGGATTCTTTCTTCTTGGCTGAAATGTTTAAATACCTTTACCTGTTATTTGCGGATAAAGAAGATATTATTTTTGACATAGAAGATTACATATTCACGACGGAAGCTCATCTGTTACCTCTTTGGCTCTCTACTACAAACCAAAGCACCTCTAAGAAGAACACAGTAGGTTATGTTTGTTAATCACATGTCCTATTCTCTGTTTTGCTTCTCTGTGTTTTGTTTTTCTAAGCGGAAAGGAATTGGTGACTAGAATTCAATGTAGTCTGGGTAGGAGGAGATGTACAGTGATGTTTTCCTATTTTGTTTTCTTTTAATGCATCCTGTATACACTTACATTTTATTTAAAGTATCCTTTGAACAAACTATAAATGTTAAGTAAAGTATATATTCACATAACATTCTTTTATATTGTAGACTTCAGAGTACATAGAACTGGATGACAGTAATTTTGATTGGACTTGTCCAAATACTCAGATTCTCTTCCCTAATGATCCATTGTACGCTCAGAGCATTCGTGAGCCCTTGAAGAATGTGGTGGATAAGAGCTGTCCTAGAGGCATCATCAGAGTGTAAGATGTGCTGTTTCATGTTTCTTACAATCAGAGTTACTTATAGTAGGTGACAAAGAGGGATATATTTGAGGGGACACTCAGCACTTAGACCAAAGTAAAAAATATCAGTAAAGTTAGATAGCAAAGTTTATTCTGCCGCATCTTATTATTATGAACATTTTCTATTTATTTTGTTTGATGAACTAAGTAGTAATAGTGGGCAGCATGTAATAATTTTCAACTTGTGGAGCTCATTTTTATATAGAATAGTTTCATCAAATATTTGCACATATCTTGTATATGTAGAAAATATTTTTCCTTTTACCTGTAGTTTTGTATAATGAAAATAAAGTTTTTCTTTTGTTTGATTTTACTTTTTGACAAGGTACTTAGTTGGTTTTTTTTTTTTTTTTTTTTTTTTTTTTTTTTTTTTTTTTTTTTTTTTTTTTTTTTTTTTTTTTTTTTTTTTTTTTTTTTTGGTACTTAGTTGGGTATTTCTTTTTCTTTTTAAAGACTTTATTTTTTCAGAGAGAGGGGAAAAGAGAGAGGCTTAGTGGGAGAGAAACATCAAAGTATGGTTGCCTTTCTCCTGCCTCCAGCCACGGACCTGGCTGGAGACCTGGCTTGCAACCTGGTTACGTACCCTGGCTGGGGAATCAAACCAGCAACCTTTGGGTTCACAGGCCGGCACCTTATCCACTGTGCTACCAGCCGGGGCTCTTAGTTGTTAAATAAGATTTTGGCCTTAATGAGTTCTTTTTCTCCCAAGTAGTTAGATTAGAAAGGCCATTAATGGAAAATAAAAATAAATAATTTTAAGTTTATATCATCATTCACTGATATGACTGTTGTTTTGCTTTCAAATTATGGGGGGGGGGGGGTCTGTTTTTTAAGGAAGAAATCAGTAGGAATAAATCCCAAAGCCAACCTACTCTTTGCTTTCAAATGGTTATAATTCTGTTGACTAATATTACCTTATTGATAATATACATGATTTTATAAATGTAAAATAATTATATTGGAAAGCTGTACTTACTAATAATCTAAAACAAGTGCCTGTTTCCAGTTAGTCTGTTTTCACTAGTTCTAAAACTAGCAACTTTGCAAGTATCTAACATTATTTACATTTGCTTTATGTTTTCCCCAGTTTTGACTTGTTTTTTAAGCCTTTCTTAATTGCTTTTAGCAGAGAGGAGAGTTTCAGGAGTGGAGCTAAACCCCCTCTCAGAGCCAGAGATTTCATGGCCACTAACCCTGAGCATTTAGAAATCTTGAAGAAGATGGGGGTGAGTTTGATTCACCTGAAAGATGGGCGAGTCCAGTTGGTTCAACATGCAATCCAAGTAAGACATTGCTGTACTAATTAGATCCAACTCCGCCGTTTTGGGCCTCATTAGCCTTAATTAGATAATGACATTGGACTTTTAAAAACCTTTCAATGTATGGGTTAAAGTTAGAGACTCAAAATTTTAGGACTTGAAAATATGTTGGAAAGCCATCTTAATTCAATATTTTCATAGTACAGTTCAATTAAATATCAAATAGGTTGGGTCATTTGCTTACGTTAATAAAGTTAAATATAGGGATCTACATTTAAGTTCTCTGTTTCTCAGTCCCTTGTCTTTCCATTGTTTTTATTTATAGCATAATCTTAATAGGTAATAATTAATCTTAATATTTATATGGATAGTACATTGTTTTAATTTCCAAAGAGCTACTGAATCTAAGTATTTTATTCTCTCTAGAAATCAGAATTTTCATTTATTTGTCTATGCATAGAAAAGATAACATATCTTTTGGGGAAATTTTTTGTTGATTTTTGCTTTAAAAGTATCTGTAACATGAGATCTTTAAATTATTCACCTTCTAAGTCCATTAAGCCTGAGAAAGCAACATAGTTTCCAAAATCATTTCAATCGAGGACCATAATCAGTGTCCCTAAATCTCACGTTCAGACTCCCCATAGCCTTCCCTCCACCTCGGATTCCTGTCTCATCTCTGTTCTTGCCACACCCGTCCCTTCCTAAAGAACATTCTGCCTGCCTCCTTATGTCACCTGCCGTCTCACCTCAGTAGTGGCAGTGGCATCTCTAATGACACTTAGGCCACCAATGACATAATTGCCCGCAGTGGCCTAATCTTTACGTGATTGGGCTGCTCTGTAACTGTTGAGTGACCCCTTTTTGAGACACCACTTCTGGCTTCCAGGGAATCCCGGCAGCCTGCATCTTTCCCCTTCCTTGTTCATAGCTCTTTCTGGGCACAACCAGAGAGTCTGGGCCAACTGCTTTCCCTCTGCAGCGTGCTTCAGCAGCCCATCTGTCCCTACAGTTGCGCTGTCATCTTGGTACACTTGCTTTCTCAGATACTCACATTAACCCCAGCCAGCCCTGGCTTTACTCTCAAACCCACGGTTGATCTACCTGCCTGCGTTTCTGCATCTCAGCCTCAGTCTGCAAACCTGAATTACCCCTCCTACCCGCTTCTTAGCCCACCCCCTCCTCTGTGTCCTCCATCTCGGTAAACAGGTCTGCCTTCTGCACGTCACCAAGCAAGACACCTCGGGATGGATGTCCCTTTCTCTCCCCAGCTCTGCCTTCTCCTGTCAGGTCCCATTGACTTTTCTTGTCAAGTGTCAGGAGTCCATCCTTTTTTCTGCAACAGCCAGGCATTCCCCAGGTTTTACGCGGTAAAAACTCCATTCAAATGTCATCTTAATGGTTTCCAGACCCACACTGGCAGAAATGGCCCTTTCCTTGTCCACTTGCCGCTTGAGAAATCGAACATAGCTAATTGTGCATGTCTCTCCTGTAGATAGAAACTTGAATTATTGTCTCCGCAGGGTCCAGCCATGTGGTTGAATATAATAGTTGCCTGGTAAATAGGTTTTCAATTTAATCTGATTGTTGGTTCATAATTTCAAAGAAAGGAAGTATGGATCAGTTATTATGTTTATTTCTTCAAAGAGGAAACATTGGTGAAAACAAGCAAAATGAGCATTTGATCATTGGGTGGAAGTTCAATCTCTGTATCAAAAATTGTTTATAGAGCAGTGGAAAAGATACTGGGAGAAATGACAGTTGTAATTCTCAGAAAACGCTAGTAGCAGTAATACATTTTAGGATGGATCAGGCTGTAAATACTTAGTAGGGACCAAGACCGAAAAGAAAATGTAGAGTAGAAGCCGAGAGTGCACTAGTATTTGAGAAATCGGAAGCTTGAACGTTTGGAAACAAGAAATGCGGAGCGTTTCCAGAAAGGATGAAATCGGCTCTTTTTCAGGCTGCCAGCTCCATTGACGCGGAAGACGGCTTGCGGTTCATGCAGGAGATGATCGAGCTGTCCAGCCAGCAGCAGAAGGAGCAGCAGCTGCCGCCGCGGGCCGTGCAGATCGTGTCGCACCCCTTCTTCGGCCGAGTCGTGCTGACGGCCGGGCCCGCCCAGTTCGGGCTGGATCTGTCCCAGCATAAAGAGGTGCGTGCCTACGGCCTGCTTGTTGCGTTGGGTTAAACAGAGTGCTGAAGTGTCTCATCTCTTAGTCTCCTTCTTAAGTGGCTTTTAATTTGCTTAAGAAACCTAAATCTTCAATATCCCAGAATAAAATCAACATATCTTGACATTTTTGCATCCTAGTTTATGTATACAATATGTGTTTAGAATTTTACTTAAAATAGTGCCCAGATGCTGTCCAATTCTTGGTCTGTTCTCTAAATTAGTACCTTTAATTGATCTAAAATGGTTTTTAATACTTTTTAAAAAATTTGTTGTTGTTGTATCACAGTTGTCCCATTTTCCCCTTCGCTCCCCCCTGCCCCACCCACCCCATCCCTTCTCCCACAGTCAGTCCCCATCTCATTGTCCATGTTCATGGGTCATTCATACTAGTTCCTTAACTAAACCTTTCCCCTTCTTTTCCTCCTTACCCTCCACCCCCCAGGCACCCATTTCCTTTAAGTGCTAGAACCTTTCTTTGGATAAAAATCTGACTTGAAAGCTTAATGCCAAGGTGCTCAAGTGACTACGGAGCGTGTCAGAGGCTGAGGTTCCAGGGAGCAAACTTGGAAGACTGCTAGGCTAGTGGATCAACTCTTAGCTTTAACATAGGAAGTGGAGACTTAACTGGTGGGGCAGTTCACTGAACTAATTGGCTGCAGAGCTGGAACCAGAATCCAAGTGTCTGGTGCTCTGAAGGCGTGCTTTCTGAACACTATTACTCCTATATATTTTTTAAAGATTTTAGTATTTTTAGAGAGAGGGGTAGGGAGAGCAGCAGAGAGGGAGAGAGGCATCAATGTAGGGTTGCCTTTCACCTGGCCCCCAGCTGGAGACATGGCTGGAAACCTGGCTTGCAACCTGGGTATGTGCCTTGGCTGGGAATCGAACCAGCCACCTTTGAGTTTATAGGCCGGCACCAATCCACTGAGCCACCAGCCAGGGCTTGAACACTGTTACCCCTATTTTAAAGCTAGGGAGGTTTATAGACGTATTTATCCATTCAGCAGCTCTTTATTGAGCTGCCACTCGAGCTAGGCACTATTTTAGGTGTTTACTATCTGTCAAGTTTGGAAAACCAGTGAAGATCCCTCATCAAGTTTATATTCGAGAGCAGTGATTTGCAACCAGTGTGCCACAAGAATTTTTAAAACATACAATACCTGACTCTTCAGTTCGGGGCACTGACCTCTTTTCCCTTAGATTGTCCAAAAAATGACGACAGCCAATAATAGCTATCCAGTGTGAATGAATCAAAATTATACCTATTATTTTGTCAGATAGGTAAGAAGTTGTCTATTGGTGTGCTGCAGAATTTTAGTAATTAGTTTATTTATTCCACAAGATGAAAAAGGTTGAAAATCACTATTCTAGAGGAATATTAAAATGGTTTTATACTGAGGCCCTTCAGATCAGTCTTTTGTATGGGTACGGGTGTGTTGTGAATCTGCCTACAGATTGGACATGTTATCATCAGGGGGGGGAAAAAGCTCTAAAACTCTAGATACCGAACTTTTAAAATGACTAGAGAGTGATTTAAGAGGATAAAGGAGCATTTGTCATCTTTATTTCTGACAGACGAGAGGATTTGTGGCAAGCAGTAAGCCCTACAATGGTTGCTCAGAGCTCACGAACCCCGAGGCTGTGATGGGGAAAATCGCTTTGATCCAGAGAGGACAGTGCATGTTTGCAGAAAAGGCGCGCAACATCCAGAAGGCCGGAGCCATTGGCGGCATTGTCATCGGTAAGGCGTCCTCCGCAGCAGCGTGGTGCTGCTGACTAGAAGGACGTAACTTGTAGGATTTTTCCTTTTGTTTTCCAAGATGGTATGAACAAGTTTGTCATATTTTACTTCCCTAGACAGCATAGCGAATAGGTAATCGAGTGACTCTCCTAATAATTTCTGTAGGCCTCATATCTTTTTGGAAAGTCTGGATTTGGGCTTCTGTATATTAATGCCAGTGAAAGTTCCTGGGGACAAGTGTGAAGGTGGGTAGAGGTGAGTGGTAGCAACACCCAACACCACGGATAAGAAAACAAGACCCAGAGCCCACTATGGGCAAGAATTGCATCCTGCCACCTCCAGCAGGAACCAGTGAAAATACCTACTTTCCTCAGAGAGGTAGCTCTGGAGTCAGACAGATGGCGGTACTCCTCTCAGCTCTGCCACAAAGTCGTGGTGTAATGTTGGCCTGGCTTCCGTTGATCTGTTCAGTAGAAAATTTTTGAGCCCCAGTGAAAATGGTAATAAATATTTTTTCATTGGTTTAAGGTTTGAAGAGAATATATATAAAATTTCTTAGCATAACAGCTGAAATATCATAGGTATAAGCACTAGTTGGTAGTAAATTTGTATCTTCTTAGGTCTTTTCCCACTGAAATTACAAACATCAAGTGATTTCGCTCATATATTTCAACCAGCATGCTTTGATTTTTTATTTTCTTAGAAAATACTTACAACATGACAAGCAGGCCATGACTATCAGGGAAAATAGAAATTTTCTATGTTTTAAGCAGGGAGGGGTTTACACTTGTAAGAAAGAGCAGAAGGACCTGGTGTCACACCTAATCGAGAAGTGAGTTCTTTCGCATAAACTTCTCTCACAGGGGAAATCCATTTTGAACTTCTTTTTTCTATTTAGGATAGCTTTCCTTTTTGAACTTAGGGTAAGTAAAAATTGTGTCATTTAAAATATTAGAATTTATTTCAGTGAAAAAATATTCCTTTTGCTTATCACGTATAGACACTGTGGTGCTGGTCATTTAATGAAGGCACACATTCCATTAGTTATATATTAGGATAATTCTGCTCCAGAACTTAAGTCAGTGGTTGGCAGACTGCAGCCTATGGGCCAGGTCCAACTCACTGCCTGTTTCTGTAAAGAAGGTTTATTGGAACACATGTGCCAGTGTGTTTACACATTATCCGTGACTCCTTTCAAGCTCGTGAGCCGCAGAGTGAGTGGTTGCAGCAGAGAACTGAAAAGCCTAAAATACGCATTGTCTATGAATTACACGAAACGTTTGCTGGGGCCTGACTTAAATCATCATTTTATCCTTGGCTGTTTTCCACACTGAGATTTTTTTATTAATTGAAAATTTTAGTAGCATGACAACACCGTCATTTTGAACACTATTACTGAGAGTAAGAATATAAAATATGAAAAGTTCCAGTCTGGAGCGTATTTAGACTGTTCTAGAGTTACCCTCTTTTGTGGTGGTGCCTCTAATTCTCATGTATTCTCTACCCTGCAAGGCTCGTCAGGTCAAATGTGTGTGTATCGTAGACTCTTATTCTGAGGTTTGTGGGTAAATAAGAGGCAAGATCCTCATTCTCAGAAGTTGATTTTTTAAGGAAAAGTTTCTTGTGTTAGGACATCTTTTCCCTAAGTATTTTTTGTTTGTTTCTGATAAGGTATTTTATTTGTTATTTAGTTACTTTAATTGTATATAAATGAGCAAATTAGGACATAGTTTTTATTTCACGCGCTGGAAGTACAAATTCTCTTAGATATCACCCAGCTGCAAGAGATAAGTTATTTAAGCTGGTTTAGGAAGAGAGCTTTGTTCACAATATGGAAGTGGATTATTTTCATTGAACCCAAAAGTAAGAAATGAAATTGAATAGCCTGAGGAAGTGGAATTGGGCACTAAAACCGTCAGGAGCCACATAGCGTGCGTTCTGACAGCTCCGTCTCTGCCTCTGGGTCCTCCCGAGGCACAGAGCGTGGCGCCCGCATCTCTGCAGTTCTGCTTCGTTCTGCAGCCTCTCACCGGCCTGACCCTCCCTGCTCACCACTTCCCGCGTGGCCGTTCCCACCAATGACTGCAGCCAAGTGGCTGAGGGCCGGGAGCCTCCCTTTGTCTAATCAGTGTTGAATAGTATATAAAAAACAATTGTCACTGTCATTTTGTATTATGCCATTAGAGGAAATCTTAACAGTAAAATTTCATTCATAGTTTTGTTTTTGTCATACAACCAAGGCTTTGAATTTTTCCATTTCTGGACTCTTTCATAGACTTGAACTTCTTGCACTCATAACCATATCACTTTATGCTCTACCTTTTCCATGCAACATTTTGTTTTCCTGTGTGTTCCATCAAGTAGCTCACTGGAACTTATTTATAATCGTTTACAGTTATTCACTAGTATAGACAGCAAGTACTTCAGTAAACCTCTATGGACATAGAGCTTTTTGCTTCCTTTGAATTATTTTCTCAGGATAAATTTTTAGGAATGGAATTAATGGGCCCAAAAAGTACATTTGTCTTTATGTTCTTGGTGCATAAAACAAATGCTGCCAAGAGTAGGTAGACCTTTTTGATGGATCACTTTATCATGTTGCTGTCTTCATCTCTCTGGCCAGATGACAATGAGGGGAGCAGCAGTGATACTGCCCCTCTGTTCCAGATGGCAGGGGATGGCAAGGACACGGATGACATCAAGATCCCCATGCTTTTCCTGTTCAGCAAAGAAGGAAGTATTATATTGGATGCTCTCCGGGAACATGAGGTGGTGGAGGTGCTGCTCTCCGACAAAGCCAGAGATCGAGGTAGGGGTCTGAGCATTTGCTTTGTAAGCAGTGCAGCATTCATTTTGCTAGTTGTATAATGAAAGGGAACAACAAAATACTTTTGGTTTACTGGTAAAATAAGTAGAGTTTTTAGAAGATTGTTTTAGAAGTTTGTTTCAAAATAATTTTCTCATTTGGACGTAAAAGATTAGTAACATTTATTTGGCTTTGTTTGCCAAGTTAGGATGTTTTTGGAATTCTTTTTTAATATGTAATTTAGCATTTTTGCTTTGATTCTGCCTGGTGATAAAAATAAGAGATCATTTCAATAGAGTCATTTTAACACCCACAGACGTTCACCATTCAATTTCACTGACACTGCATCTTACATTTCTTTTATAAGGAATAAAAGGGATTGTATAGAATGGTGTTGGATACAACATAATAGAAATGGCGTTTCACCAGGCTACCTATAATCAAGTGACCACTGTGTGGTGAAGGCAAATGGAAATCTAGCGGTAGGCGGCCACTGTCTGAGAACAAGGTAGCTTGCCTTATTAACTCATGAGAGTATATTGTCCTCTCTAGGCCAGCGTGTTTGTGAGTAATTTGACAAATCTCTGAAACCCAAAGTACTGTATAAATGCAAGGCCTCACTGGTGGTCATTTATAGTTCACAGCCAGGCTCAGGGAGAAGTAAGGGAAGGCGAGCCGGCAGACAGACTGTGGCGCCGTGTGGGTAGCAGTCTTCCTCACCCACCAAACACCTGCAGAGAGGGCCCTGCCTCTCCCGTCCCTCTCTCCTGGGGGAGGTAGTACAACTTCCGTAGGGTTGCTGCATCCCCCGAGATGGTGGTTTGACAGGTAATGGAGCAAACGGATTGAACTCATTATCCCTTCCAAGCGGAACAGTAAAACAAAAAGGAAAAGGAAAGTTGAGCAATAATCTGTTGCCATCCAAATCAGTGTTTTGTCATGTCTTTTCATTTTGCTTGATTTTTCTTTGAGATTCTTTCAAATGTCAACTGTTGAAGAGCAGTGGAATAAGTAGGATCAATGTATGTGAGGATGTCGTACCTGGGCACAGAATAGACAGGATTTCTAATCTTCTTTAATTTCCTGTGTACCTGATGGCTTTCTGAGCCTTTTTCCTAAACACCCATCTTCTTTTCTACATGTGTGCATTTAGGCACATCCAACAGGCAAATTATTCCATGTAACTCTTTAATGCCTTTGCTTTTCCCCCCTATTTTGTGCTACCACTGGAATTTCAGCAGCAATATTAAAAGGTAAAATGATTCCAAGCTACATTATTAATAGTAGTAAGTATCTTGCATTCATAAGCCTTAAATTATATATGTATATATGTGTATAAAAATGCATACATATATATATAATTTTGTTTCAGTGGATACCATGATAGTATCTGGTTTAATGTAATTAGATTATTTTTATGACTAGTCAGGTGCTCTATAATAATTCTTTATTGACCCTGTTATAACAAATCCTATATTTAAATATCCCATGTTATAAGACTTCACTAGTCCGTGTTCATGCAGAGTCACTAACAGAGACATTGTTTTGGCATGTATTACTTTTAATCACTTTTTATTTGAGTACAAGGTAAAATATTTAAAATATTGAGTTGTTTTAAAAATTCTTATGTCTGTAAGGGCAGATGGGGTTAGGACTATGAGATTATGTTTAAAAAAAAAAAAAAAAAGCATGTGCTTCCCATACCAGAGAGAGGATATAAGAAAATATAAATTCTCCTACTACCAACAAAGATGATCTCAACAGTATTCCCTTAAGAACCTTGCAGTAAAGGGGCTTTATTTAAACTGTAGTATATAGTTTAAAGTTTTGCTCTAAGTCTGTAAATTTATTGGACTGTGATTCTGTAGTTAGAGTGATCTTTTTGACCAAAAGTCTTTAAAAACTTGCCCTTGTGTAGCTCTTTCAAGAACTGCACAGCTGTATTAACTAAATCAGGAACAGGTTACAGTGTAATTGTTAATATTTACCAATGTAAATAAGTCAGTGATAATAGTTCTTTTATTCACTTAAAAAAATATCCTAAAACATTGATATCTATAGTGGTTGTTCATGGCTTCTCTTTTGCATCAGAATTAGCTGGGGTGTGTGTGTAAAAGGGTAGGTTCCAACTACAGACAATTGAATCAGACTTTTCTGAAGGTAGAGGATCAGAATCTGAAATTTTAAACAAGTATCCCAGGTAATTATACACATTGAGAAGCACTGAACAAGACCAAGACGGCACCGTTTTTGCTCTCCCAGCTATGCACCTGGACATCCTGTACCATCAAGGGTACTGGGTGGGATTAAAAATACACCAAATAATAGCTTCCTTAAAATCTGAACAATGAAACATCGTCCAGTTTTCCTTTCTAAAAATATCACTCCACAAATACACGTTTCTCTTATAAAGTCACATAGTTTTGGTTGAGCATTCTTCCCCCATGTTATACAGAAACAGAAGCCTCAGAATAAGCCCCACTCCACCTTCTCGTTCTGATGGTGAGGCCCAACCATTACTATAGAAATATCTGCAGCAGTCCTATCTGCTAGTACGAGTGTTTGGATGTCTTATTAGAGTAGTCCCCTCTGGTCTACAGTGTCACTTTCCACCGGTTCAGTTACCTGTGGTCAGCCACGGTCCAAAAATATGAAATGGAAAATTTCAGAAATAAGTTAAAATTTTAAACTGCCTGCCATTCTGAATGTGAATCAGTGGCATATCTGTGCTGTACACATCCCACCCGTTAGTAGTCAGATCAGTTATCAGATATTTTGAGAGCAAGAGACCACATTCACATAACTTTTATTACAGTATATTGTTATAATTGTTCTGTTTATTAGTTACTGATGGTAATTTATAAAGTAAACTATTATAGGTATGTAGGTGTAAGAAAAAAGCACAGTACCTGTAGGCCAGTCCTTAGTTTCCGGCCTCCACTGGGGGTCTTGGAACGCATCCTTGGTAAATACGAGTGTGCCTCTGCATGCATCCCTGTTGGGAAGCAAAGAATCAGTCATTTGTTGAGGGGAAATGTTGCTTCTTCAGGTCTCACCAGCCATGTTTCTCAAACGTTATCTGCAGAAATTTTAATACCATTACTTTCATGTGTCCTATCTTTCCTAAAGGTGAAGTTAGTAAATGTGCGTAACGCTAATTCTAATCCTGTGCCCCTGAGCAAGGACACCGTTTTTACCTTTCACCCCAGGTTGAAACAGTTTACAAGGAAGAATCAGTCTCCTTCTCTCAATATCAGTTCTCAGGGGGCAGAAATCAGTATTGAATACATTGTGTGCTTGCAGTTTGCAGGGCAGGCCCCCTGGGCCTTGAGAGCTACAGACAGATGCTATGTGTGTCCGTCCCATCGGGAGGCAGGCAGAGAACAGGGGCGGAGAAGGCAGGTGCCCTGGCAGGAATTGGCCGTGCTACCGCCTCTTCCACAGCCTCTCCCTGCTGAAGTTGGTTGGGGTGACTGCGTCCTCAAGTTGAACTGCAGGAGTTGGGTCGCTGTTGCAGAGGGCTTGTTGTCCTATGCCTGCAGGTGGCCGTGCTGCCAGGAAAGGGCGCCCAGATCACTCCGTGAGCAGAGCTGGTGGCTACCTGCCCCTTACCAGCCATGCCCTGTTCTCCCGGCACCTTGCAGGGCAGTCACCTCCCTCTTCACGGAAATGCCTCCTCCGGCCCTCCAGACCCGTGGTCCTTTTTCTCTCAGAGAACACTTAGCCACTCTGTACCCTGTATAAATTGATGACATTTTCTCATTCTCATCAGTAAAATTAAAGGTCACCTATTTAATACAGTTCCTACTTCGACATTTATGTTGCATCGTGCTTTTTACCTGCCTCTCATCTCTGTGTTCCTTGCTTTCAGTAAAAGCTGCTTGTGGGGACGCGTGAAGGATTATAGAACATCCAGTCTCCAAGTCTTTGCCGAAGGTTCCCTTGTCCTTTCATTATTAAAACTGAATTTCCTTTTCTTTTCCTCTTGGGACTTGCTTCCTGTGTTTCTGATACACCATTCCTGAACTTAACAATGTAGTTGTCAGTGCTCTTAGGACGGCGCGACTCCGCGCTGGGACGGGCACCAGAGGAGCCACACGGTGCGTCGTGGACAGCACGTTGTTCCTCTCCGCCCCTCTCCCAGCGCCGGTTCCACTCTCCTGCGTCAGTCAGATATTCCTAGACATTTCATCTCTTTCTGGGCTTGCTCTTCTTTTCCGCTAATTATTTATTCCTGTGCCAACAATAAAATGCTGTTTTGAATAAACCCCAATGGTTGATAAGGCAGCTGTCCTCTCTTTTCAGAATTTCTTGATTTCCCTTTGATGTGTATTCTTCCACAGAAATTTAAAAATAATTCTGTCTGGTTCCAAAAGTAAACAAAAAGAAGTAGAAATGGGATTTATTTTAGAAAGTATAATTGCATGCTTTACATATAAATGGGAAAATTCTTGAATATTAAGATTTTTCCATCCAGGAACATACGCTTAACTTATAAATTTAATTGGATCTTGTTTTATATTTCCATTAAGATTTTATAGTATTAAGCAATATGAGTCTTCTATCTTTCATAATAAATTTAATTCTATGTTTTGTAGCTTTTAATAGTATTAAGTACTTTAATATTATTTTAAAAAATTAAGGCCCTGACTGGTGGCACAGTGGATAACGCGCCAGCCTGCGAACCCAAAGGTCGCTGGTTTGATTCCCCAGCCAGGGCACATAACCAGGTTGCAAGCCAGGTCTCCAGCCAGGTCTGTAGCTGGAGGCAGGTGAAAGGCAACCGTACGTTGATGTCTCCCTCCCTCTCTGCCTCTCTCCTTTCCCCCCTCTAAAAATAATAAAATATTTTTTAAAACCCAACTTTTCCTTTAAAAATAATTAGGAGTTGCTTTGAGTTTAAGCATACAACACAATCTGAAAATAAAGACAATTTGATCTTTCCTTTTTTAATATTTACACTATTATGTTATCCTATCGTATTAGCTGGATTTCTAAAATAATGTTGTGTAACAAATTACCCCTGGGGTAATGAATTTTTTCTAAGTACAGTCTGATTACTACATGAGCTAGCAGTACACCTTTTCCCATCCTTCTGAATTAGATTAATGCGGTTTGGAAAGAAACTTGAAGGGTTTTATTTGTTGTTCTTCTCCCTTGAATTTAGGGTAACCTAGCAGCAATGGCTGTAAGCAGCCAGCTAGCTCCCTGCATTCTCTTCTTTGGGCCCCAAAGAATGTTTTCCTAATTGTCTCATTAAAATGTGCCCTTTTCAAGGCTGAGCTGAGGAGAGAGAGAGAATATGCGGGCACTCCCCCAAACACAGACACCCTGCGAACTCAAACTCCCACTCAATTGGTGTTATGTACACACACCCGCCTATACCTTCCTGCGCCCTGTTTCCTCCACTTTTTCTGCTTTTAGAACAGGCCCATTTCCCCTCCCTTGTTTACTAATTAACTCCACTTATCTTTTAAATCTCAGTTCAAGCACCAACTAACTTCTGGGGAAACCTTCCAATCTCCTTATTGTCCTTTTTTAACTCCAGAACACTGTCACAGAGTTCTCCATTTATTTTGTAATTCTTTGTAATTGTCATTTTCCCCAACTGGGCTATAAGATACATGGAGGCAGGTCTGGTGTTTGCTTTTGCCTCTTTTTATTCCGAATGCCCCACAGTGGACACTCAGGAGATGGTTGCTGACTGACCACTGAGACTTGTTGGAATCCTAGATAAAATGCCCCCGGTGGTTTCATAACACTCATTGTAGAAGATTTAACTTACTCTTCAGCTTTCCAGTGGATTTCAAAGTGACTATAGCTGGTAATTCGTAGATCAACAATAATGAAATTAAAGTTTTATATAAAAAATCCGTTACTGTCTTTATGAAAATACTTAATCTCATTAATGCCCTTAAATCACCCAAAATTTTGTATTCATTTTCATGGCTTGCTGAGTGGGAATTTCACTTTCCAAAAAGCTATTATCTTAAAATACAGCAATGATATGTGCTATTTAAAATTCTATTTAATATTTTCTCATGTGCAAGCTTCCCTGAATTTATATATTTAATAAATTTCTGACATATAATGCAAATTTGTATGCATTTTATTTTTACTTATTATTTTTAAGAGAGGAAGGGAGGGTGAGAGGGAGAGGGACATCAGTGTATGGTTGCTTTTCACCTGCCTCCAGCCACAGACCTGGCTGGAGACCTGGTAATGTGCCCTGGCTAGGGAATCGAACCAGCCAGGTTCACAGGCCAGTGCCTTATTCACTGAGCCACCAGCCAGGACTGTGTATGCATTTTTTTTTTTTTTTAAGACTATTATTTCCAGAAAGAGAGGAAGGAAGAGAAGCAGAGAGGGAGAGAAACAGAAACATCAATGTATGGTTGCCTTTTACCTGCCTCCAGCCACACAGCTGGCTGGAGACCTGGCTTGCAACCTGGTTATGTGTCCTGGCTGGGGAATCGAACCAGCGACCTTTGGGCTTGCAGGCCGGCACCTTATCCACTGTGCTACCAGCCCGGTCTATGTGTATGCATTTTAATAGTATTGCTGTTTATTGTATTTCTTGGCTTTTACTAATATCCATTGAAGGCAGTCTTATCAGTCATTAGGTATTTCTTTCAGTTTGGAAGTTTATTTTCTAATGCCCCATTTTGTAAAATAAATGTACAGAAAAATGTGAGTGCATTTAACTTTTATTTCTTCATTTGATTGTAAGAACCACTATGCTTTTGAAAGAGTGATCAGTTTTTCCCAAGGGGACAAGTTTCATGATGCTGGTTTCTTTTACAAACAGACCCTGAAATGGAAAGTGAAGAGCAGCCGCTCCCGGGAACTGATGCAGAGAGCCCGGGCACCGAGCCGCTGGCGTCCAGCGCGCAGGAGTGGGGCGCAGTGGAGCCGGGGTCCCCTGAGGACGGCTCTCTGCGCGCTGGCCCGGAACCAACGTCTGCAGCAGCTCCGGATGATGCTGCAGGGGATGCCCCTCCTGAACAGCTTTCTGACCCCCCGGAAAACCAGGCCCCTCCGAGCCCCGATGGCGAATGTACAGATATAGATAAGCAACGTCAAGAACAATCAGAAACCGAGGAAGATTCCAGCCCCAACGTTAGCTGGGGTAAAAAGGTCCAGCCCCTAGACTCCATATTAGCAGACTGGAATGAAGATATAGAAGCATTTGAAATGATGGAGAAGGATGAACTATGACTCCCCGAAGAAGCGGGCGGTAGGTGTTGAGAAAAGAGGTGCACTGGCGAGGAGACACCGGACCCAGCAGGCTGTCTGTCCAGCGGGAGGCTGTTGGCGCGGTGAGGGGCAGCCACGTCCTGACTGATGGGGGTGATCCTAGGAGCCGGACCTGCTGCTAGAACTGACCTTGTTTCACTGCCCCGTGGGGAACGGAAGCTCGCCGAGCTCCGTGGGGCGCCCAGGCCAGAGGACTGGACCACCCGGGAGCCAGGCTTCTGCTGGCCGGGTGCACAGGCAGCGAATTCGGTTAGTAGCGGTGTGGGGAATAGGAATTTGCGTTGCTCTCTGCATAAAGGAGGCCCTGCCTCCTTGGTCCTGGGCTTAGAGGCTCTTTGGGGGAACACATGCGTGTGGCGGGCTTTCTGGCCGTGCTGTCTTCCCAGAAGCGCTCGGAGTGACCTGAGTGGTTATGAAGCCAGTGTGTTCATGGTGAAAACAGTCTCTGCTCATCTCTTTCACTTGCTTCGTCCTATAACAAATGAGCGAGATGACTTGATTTTTTTCCCTCTCAACAGTGTCTTTTCATTTAAACCAAAGGTGAAGCCATTGTCCTTTTCTCAGTGAGTTCTCTGCATAGACTAATCATTGGGACCAAGTAAAAAGGTCATATAATACATTGTGGAAATTGGTTACTTAGTACTTCTGAAAGCTGGAGCAAGGGAGAAACTAGAATGTTGCAGTATAAACTTGCCATTGGGCCTTCTGCAGGGAAAGCTGTGACTATTCTGAGAAGGAACTTAATGTTACACATGCTTGCAGAGGCCGTGGGAAATCCTTCCAGTTCCTGCCGGCTAGAGGTGGTTGCCGCTGGCCGGCCTTACTCTGTCTCCTCTCAGCGGAGTGCAGGTGAGCGGCTGGCCCAAGTTAGGATAAAAATCCTGGGCTAATAGATTGCTTTCCTCTTTTGAAACTATGGTCTCTAAAGTTGTACCTAAGGAATCTGTCACATTTTCTGCTGAATCGTGGTTTTTAAGTTTGCTTTTTTTTTTTTTTAAACAATTATTTCTTCTAATACAGACTTGAAAATTAGTCAATGGTAACCTGTGTAAAAAACTTACACAGTAGCAACTAACATATAGCCATATTGCATAATAATTTTTTTTTTTTTTTTTGTGGTGGCAGTCTGGTGCTGGCCACATTTAAGTTTTAATTCTTTGTTGTTGATCTCTATAAACAGCCCTGTAGTTGAAATAATGGCTTTATTTGGTTTATTTATTTTTAAAAACTTAACCTAAATCAGTTCTAAAGGAATGTTTGTGAGACTTCATTCTCTCTCTACCGTGGCTTGACCTGGTAGCCGTCTCCCCAAGCAGCTCTGAGGTGCCGCTGGGAGAAACTGTGGAGCTGGTGAAGGAGCCGCAGTGCGGCCTGTCCTCGTGTCTGTTCGTGTACAGTATGTCTGAGGTCCAGATACACACACTCTTTTCTAAGGGGATAAATAGCTGCTTTCGGCCATCCCAGCTAAACTTCCTTGGGTCCGTGAGGAACAAATCCAACAGAGAATTCAGTGTGGGGGGTGCAGCGGGGAAGGAATGGCATACAAGACCGTACTGACCCCCAGTTAAACCTGACATCAAAATGGATGTTTTCAGTCACCGCATGTGAAATTCGGTACAAGAAGAGAGCCCTACAGCACACAGCGTATACAAACGATAGACGTAGTGCTTTGTTCTCCTTAATTGCAAAGCTGCCAAAATAGCTGAAGCTTCACTACTTGACTTGCCTTGCTTTGTAGGACTGGGGCTTGGAGAAGAGGAGCCAGTGTTCCTCTAAGACTTTGATTACAGAAGCCTTATATTTAGTGATTTGTCTTTGTTTATATCTCAGAGCCATTGTTGTCCATCTCTCACTTTTCTAAAGTTACCAAAACAACAGTTTCTTTTCCACCCAAGGTTTTGCGGCGTACAAGGTGAAGCCGGCTTCCTGCTGCTCTCCCTTCCTTTGGCCGTCAGGGGGCGCTGTTGGCATTTATTGAGGTGGAGGAGCGGCTTGCTCACTTGTTTAGAAAAATGAATCCTTGAAAAAATTAATAAATTATACTCAATGCCCAGAGGAATTATACTTGATTTTTCCCCCATGTAAGGAAAGAAGGTATAAGGTTTGGCTTCAAAACCCCAGCACTGCTATTGACTCTACATTTCTTATTTGACGTACTGCCATGAAGTTGTTTTTGAGTTCATTAAGAAATTCCAGTAGCATTAGGGCTTTTTTTTAAATGTTTTGTTTTTTAAATGCCAACTATAAAGATTTTATTTACTTCCTAAAGATTCAGGGGGTTCTATAAGACCCTGAATTTTAGAACCATCTGGTCTACCTCAGTTAAATGTCACCTGTGTAGAAGTAGAGCTGACGTGATCTCCACAGCCAGGACGTTGTTTGACTGAGAAGGATTTATACGTTTACAAACCAGAATCAAGTAAGGGTTGTATCTGAAAGTTAAAAATAGGATGTTAGAGCAATTCAGGTAGTTTCAAGTTTTAAGACTTGGTTTACCAACTAAAAGTAGCTGTAGTTTTTCTGCATATCAGAATCCCTTGAAGTGATACACCCTCATGGGTAACACTTGTCCCATAAAGTTCTAGGTGTGAAGGAATTGTCATTTACCAGGTATGTTTGGGGAAGGATATTTTGTTGGGTAGGTTTTCTTTTTTCTTTTCAACTTGAATAAGCTTCCAACTTCCAACAAGAATACAGTTGTTGTTATAGTAAAACCAGCATTTGTTCTCTCACCAAACCCCATGCCAAATTCATCATCAAGAAAGCTCAGCCTGAGTAATTCAAATAGTGCTTTATAAGGTAGAGGTGTCGTGGGGGACTTAGTCAATATTCCAACCGGTCGTTTTATGCACAAGGCTTCAGTCAGAACATAGAAAAAACATTCTGTGAATGAAATATTGTATGTTCAGATTTTATAAAAGACATTTTTAAAAGCCCAATTTACAGCCGTATATTTTCTTATGATGTAATTTATGAAAAAGATGTCTGTACTAACAGGTGCTGTAACACTACTGTTGTTGGATTTTATTGTTTGGGGATAAATGTAAACAATATTTCTAAGGGAAGCTATGTACTGTGATGTAAAAGTCTGGGCAAAATGTATATAATCCTTGTATATAATTGTGTATTTGATTATAATTACTGATTGTAAAGATTTAATAAAACATGTAAATATTCTGGTCTAGTTTTAATTTGAACTTTTAGCATCACTTTGCATATGTTTATACTTTGGTACCTACCTGTTCACTCCTTTCCCATGACGTCTTCACTTTAACCAGGGAAGTGAACTTGGGAGCCATCTTCAGGTATAGACGTGTAACATTCAGCACTTTTACAACTCAGCTGGTGCCAAAGGCCCACAGAATGGAGTTAGTGATTCACGGTGTCAGTATTGCTAACATGCTGATGTTTCAGGTTTACTTGTATTTAATGAAATCAATTGTCCTTTCAATGTCGTCATCAAAAGTATCTCCTGGGGGTTCCAGTGAGGTCCTTTGCTGTTAGCAGCCGCTTTCCGATCTTGTGGTGCTGCATGCTTTCTGAGCCCAGATACCTTGCAAGGCCTAATCCCAGTCACTGGTACCCAGTGGTAATTGCTTTCTTTAAAGAGGAGCAGGCTGGTGGCCCAGCGGTGAATGGGAGCCCTTGCTCCTCCCAGGGTGCCACTCCCCCTCCTTTCTCCGTCCTTGCCCCCACTCTCACCTTCACTTCAGTTTCCACCCACCTTTTACTGCTGGGTCTCCACCTTCCCAGTGGGGACTCTCGTTCAGAAATGGGGGCCTCCGCTCTTAGGCCCTCCGGGCAGCCGTTCCTCTGGGACAACGCCCGCCTGTTTCAGGAAGAGATAACGGATCCGATAGCCTCTCTTGGACTCCAACGGGGGTTGCTTTTCTGCAGAAAGCCCACTTGCGGTCTGCCGACTACGAGACATTAAGCAACGAAAGGGTTACCTGAGAAGGCTGTGTCTGCGTCTGCCTGCCAGCCAGGCTTAGGCTTCCAGAGCCTCCTAAGAGGCCTGGGGGTCCCTATGTTTTTATCTGGCTCGTCAGTGAAGCAATGGGAGGTCCTGACGGGCCCTTGGGGACTATTTGTAAGCCCCACAAGAGTGCATGGGAGTCCAAAGTGACAGGCGAGCTGCTTAAGTGTCCAAGTCCTGGATGGCATAGCAACAGACAGTGCTGGAAAACGCTCTAGGTGTCATAAGATGGGATTTCTTCAAAAGCGGGAACTCCTCCCTCATGGCTGAGGGGAGAACCAGAGCCCCTAAAAAGGCCCGTCAAAGATGGAGAAACTCAACACCGAGGAGCTGGCTGTTACCCTCCCAGCCCATCACCACCTGGTGCTGGGCTTTCGCAGCGACCTGAGGTGCATCTTCAATAGGAAGCTCCACCGTATCTTTTCTGAACCTATTAGAAAAGCCGTTGGCCCAAGAGGCCGTCTGACAGCCACTGCAAGCTAGCTTGTCTTGTCCCTCCCGTGCCTCCTTCTCCGGCCTGTCCTGCCTCTTCCTTGGGTCAAGCGAAGCAGGTCCTCAAGCCGTGCCCGACAGCTGCTGCCTGGCAAAGGACGAATCTGTCGTTCAGCCACCCTCCTGCCTGACCCGAGGCCTTCTGCTCATTGTCCTCCAGTTGTTTCTATGCATCAATAAAATATTTCTATAGCTCTGTGCTCTCGGTCTCCAATCATCACCCGCTATTCTCTCAGCCCAGGTCACTTCCAGCACCTCCATCCATTCCACTGACCCCCATTTCAACAAACCCAGCACCCTTGCTGGCAGCCTTGCTTCCTCCCCACCTCCCCGCCGTCAATTAGCCTTTCTTCCTCCAGTGAGCTAAGTTGGCAAAACTTGACATGTTATTCAACCCGACCACTCGCTGATTCTGCCCCGAAACTGACGTATCGGTTGGAACTGGATGAAATCATACTCCCCACTGCTACTGCTGACCAGCCTCACTTTAAATCATGACTCCAGAGCCCAAGTGAGAGTCAGCACTTCCCCAAGTTCCCATCACGTTCCCCTGGCCAACCTATTGTCCCACTCTGAGACAGCTTTCACACCACCTTCCCCTTCAGACACCCTCTAGTCCTCCCTGCACTCACGGGATGACCTCCCCCCATGTGGCATTGAAAACATCAACGCTGACGATAATGACGACGACCAACCTATCTGTGTGCTGAACCCCTGTGACTTGTACTTGCGTTTATCACAGTAGAAATTTCCCTGCGCATATCCTAGGACAATCCTCTGCTTTTTTTTTTTTCACCTCAATATTGGAGAGCTGGAACCCCATATTGAAAAATAGAAGAATCCGGCCCTGGCTGGTAGCACAGTGGATAAGGTGCCGGCCTGCGAACCCAAAGGTTGCTGGTTCGATTCCCAGCCAGGGCACATAATCAGGTTGCAAGCCAGGTCTCCAGCCAGCTCTGTAGCTGGAGGCAGGTGAAAGGCAACCATACATTGATGTTTCTCTCTCTCTCTGCCTCTCTTCCTTCCCCTCTCTCTAAAAATAATAAATAAAATCTTTTTTAAAAAAAAAGTGAATTATTTAAAAAAAGAAGAAGAAGAAGAAGAAAAATAGAAGAATCTAGCTACTAGACTCAAAATCCTAACCCCTCCGCCCCCTTCAGCTAACTACTTCCACCAGTGTGCATATTCTAACCCTGAAGGGAGCATCAAATTACCTCCACCACTGGAATTTGTGAAAATAATTACTGGGTGCCAGTACACAGCATGCCTCGTCCAAGGGCAGGTAACCTAGGTGTTGCAAACCTGTAAGACACGTTGCCTTCCATTCTATTCTTTTCAGAGAAGTTGGGCAACAAAATATGCACCGGATTCAATGTTGCAGGTGATTTTCCTTAGACTTCTTTTATCTGTACTTGTTTTTGTTTTATTTCTACTGCTAGTAGAAGTATAAATTGGTACAATCGTTGCCGAAATCAATTCATCAGTACACATCAACACCTTAAAATGATTCCTTTCCTTTTAACTCAGTCATCTAGTACCAGGGGTCTAAGGGAATAACCAGGGGACAGGCATGGATTCCCACCCTCATATTATGAAGAGAAGGAACATGTGGACAGAATCTAGATGTCCGTGGGGTCATGGTTAAGAAAGGTCTGGCACAATAAAAAAAAAAAAAAAATGTGCATGCATTACAATGATGCCTATACAAAGTTTAATATCTAAGAGCATGCTTTTTAATTCAGATTAATGGAGCAAAGCTAGACCACCCTTCCTGTCGCCATGTGCCGAAACCAGGCTCCAGCATGTACGATGTTTGCCAAATTGTTCTCATGGATTGTCCACTTAAATTCAGAAGACGGACATGGAGAAGAAATCCCGTGTATCCTGTAAGAGCTAGCATTTGTAAGCATTGATAACAGTCAAAATGATGGACCAGCTTTAAAGACAGCTGTAGGAAGATAACCCTGAAAATACTGTTGTTGGTTTTGAAATTCAACACTGAATAGAGGACAACTCGTCTAGTGGCCTCGGTGTTTTAAGGATGAGATTTTTTGTGACCATCACGTCATCGGTTCTCGTTGGATAGAAAGGAAATGAAAAGCCAAGGCGGAAAGTGACTTGTCCAAGGTCACACATATCCAGGACTAAGTGACTATGCCTCTAGGAGGCATGAAGGCTCTGGTGCCTCTGTTTCAGTCATTGCCCCCACAGTTTATAGCCTCCGTGCATCCATTCCTTTGCAAGTGCACATTCAACCAGTGGGATCATGGCCCACCTCGCAGCTGCCCCTGAGGTGCCTTTGCAAAACTCCAGGGCTCCGTTGAACACGGTGTTCAAATGACTGACTTAGCTAATGTTTTGTTCCTTATTTAAACCTGCAGTGCCCTGAAGCCGAAATGTCTTTTTCTTCTCTGAAAAGTGGCTGTTCCCATTGGCAGCCCTAATTCTCCTCTCCCTTCCCCAGTGAGGAGCCCCGTTAAGGAAAGAACACATGCTGTGCTTTCTTTTGTGCGGCTATTCGTCTGAAAGGACATGCGCATGGGCGGCGCTCCAATAGTGAGACCAAAATACAGAACCTTTGCTGGGTGGGCCATCTTGAGGGTCTCAAACCCAAGGGTCGCCAGGCTTTCTTGGTGGCGATGGCAGCAATGGTTCCGCTTAGACCGGAATCCCTGAGTTTGGCATCTCTAAAGTTGACATTCCTAGAGTGTCGATAATAACCTGTTTTATCTCTGTATTGATTAGGCAGTAACGGAGAATTTGGGGCCGATGAGGCCACGGCCATCTCGTGGTTAGATTCACTTATTAGTTCTAGTGACCTTGTTGTCGATTCTGTACAACTTTTTATGTAAACCATCGTGTTGTCTGTGAATAAACAACAGTTTTACTTTTCCTTTTTCAAGCTTAATGCCTTTGTTTAACATTTTTTGGCCACGTAAACCTGGCGAAAACCTCCAGGACAATGTGGGTGAGAGTTAATATTGCCTTATTCATGAAATCAGGGAGAAAGTATTCCATTTCATTATTACGTGTTCTTAAGAGACACCCTTTTTCAGGATGAGTACCTTCCCTCCTAGTTCTAATTTGCTGACAAGTTCATTGTAAATATTGAGTTTTGTAAAAATGCTTTTAATGCATCTATTGAAAAGAAATTATCCAGTTGTTTCTCTCCTTTATATTTATAATGGTAAATTATACTGATCGATTCTCCAATTAAGCCAACCTTGTATTCCTGGGATAAACCCATGTGGTAAAGATACATTTTTCTTTTTATATGTATACACTTTGCTTAATATTGTACTGCTGAGATTTACTCATATCGATTTATGCCTCTGGAGCTAATTTATTTTGATGACTATGCAATATTCCATTGTGACTGTTTATTCTTTATTGAAACAATTTCCAGACTTGCCCTGAATGAACAGTGCTGCTATGAACACTCTTGTGCATGTCTCCCCAGCTGTCCCTGTATAATAATTTCTCTTGGATATAAATCCTGGGGGTGGAAATGCTTGTCATAAGGTATGTGAAAGTTTAACTTTAAAAGATAGTGTCACCCAGCTAGGGGCTCAGTGGATTGGCACTGGCCTACAAACCCAAGTGTCACTGGTTCAGTTCCCAGCCAGGGCACATAACCAGGTTGCAAGCCAGGTCTCTAGTCAGGTCCGTAGCTGGAGACAGATGAAAAGCAACCATACATTGATATTTCTCTCACCTTCTTCCTCCCTCCCTGCCCTTCTCTTTAAAGAATAATGCATAAAATCTTTAGAAAAAATAAATAAAAATAAAATAAAAGGTAGTGTCAAACTGGTTTTCCATCAAGGTTGCATCAGTTATGTATCCTCCATGATACAAATTCCCACCACCTGAGATCCAGCGGTGCCCTTACCCGCATGGGTTTGTCAGATGCATTGCTTCTACATTCAGGAAAGGGAAGGCTGGTTCTAAAACAATCAAGAACAATAAAACAAAACGTGCTTGCCTTCCTTTCCCCCACATTCTGGAAAGATTTGGGGCCCCAGAGGTAGTGGATAAAACATAAAACTATTCCTCTACCCCTCCGCCAAGAGCTTTTGAAAGCCTGCTAGCCTAGAAGCCTCTCTGAGCAACAAAGTGGCAACAGTGCGGGGGTGTGTGGTACAGGACTTGGTGTCATGGGGACCTGGGGACTCTTTTCTGCAGATGGTGAAACTGCACTGCAGGTCTAAATTAGGAACCTGTCTCATATTCTCTGTCTCTCTCTGTATTTCTCTCTCTCTCTCTCTCTCTCTCTCTCTCTCTCTCTCTCTCTCTGTTCCCCTCGCTCCTGAAATGCAAACACTGGACCAGACGACACATCCTTTTCATTCTCAGCAATATGTTCCCAAGACACTCCTTTTGCAAATATCAGAGAACTGACCAGCTTAGCCAGAGCTTTCTTTTTTCTTGACTACTAAGAACCTACCAGTTGTACTCAGCAGGGTAAGGGGTTCCCTGCACACACACACACACACACACACACACACACACACACACACCTCAAAGACAAGAAATCAGAACCAGAAGCAGAGAAAGGCCCGGGTTGATCATGGTGAGCTGCTTGCCTCTCCCTGCAGGCCTGGGTCCCAGTTTCCACCCCTTTACTTCACAGGAGCCTGGGATGTGATGCCGAGCACCAGATGGACAGGGGGAAGTGTGACTTTGCCCACTGATCCTGAAAAAGGTGGGTGGCCCATTTAAAATACTACCCAGAAAAGCAACTAGAATAAGCCTGAGGGCCAAGTGCTTCTCAGGCTGGAGGGCGGCCCCACAGCAGAGCGCAGGGGCCAATTCACCAAGTCAATCCACCTGCCCGTGTTTTTCTGGACTACGTCACAGGGCCTCCTCAGGGCTCTGCAGAAAGGAGAAGCAGGGAGGCAGTTAACATCCCAAATTGTTTTAGATAGAAATCAAGGGGCTTTAACATAGTCTGATATAGTTGACTTCAAACATCAATGCTCTTTCTTTTTTTTTTAAGTCCTTTATTTTAAAGAGCATAGAAACCACTGACAGTTTAGGCCATATGGCCTCAGGGTAACAGAAGTATAGATCTGAAATACCCTTTGGAGCCAGAGAGATGTGGAGAATAAGGTGAGACGTGGATTCTGTGTTGCGGAAGACAAGTCCACATCTTCAAACCCAACCAAGTAGGAAATAGCCTTGAGTCTTTCGATAGAAGTTAAGGATCCAAACCCAAGACTCTTAGTCCAACATGAGGAGCGTTAATGAGGGGACGGAATTTTGTTCATTCTTGTATTCTTGGGCCTAGCACAGTGCCTGGGTCATATTGGCTGTTAAAAAATAGTTCATAAAGGAGGAAAGAAAAAGAGAGATGGAGGTAGGCGTGTCATGTGGGCAGGGCCAAGGGAGCCTTTATAGAACAGTTCTAAATCTTTTCCAAAACACACACCCCTTGAAATATTTTCACCAGGGAGCACAATGAAGAAAAATCCAGAAGAAGAGGTAGCAAACATTGACTTCATCTACAGAAAAAGCCTAACCTACCACTGACGGACAAATGTCATTTTAAAAGGCAATGGTTCCTTTGGCCCTTCTAGCAAAATTGGGTTGTTTTGGTTGCAAAATGAGCCTCTAAGAAATTGAATGAGCATACCGGCTCCCTAGAGTTGTAAATACATAAATTCCTTCTTTACCGACATGTGCTAAAAAGGATTCGGGCTTTGCAGTCATTGGTTATGAGCCATTCTTTCCGAAGACGGAGAGGTCTCGACACCTCTCTGTTTCCAGCAGCGGTCAGGGTTGAGGAGGTGGGCAGGATCAGAAAGGGGCCAGAAATCCGAATGTGACCTCTTCCAAATTCTGTTCATCTGTAGCCTCGGCTGTTTAGCCGAAGTTTTCGTTACTATTACTTTTCCTGCTTCAATAAACTAGGAATAAGTGGGTACAACCTGCATTGGTCCAAACATCAAATAGGGAAGCGCCCAGTCTGTGCCAGGCCCTCTGCCAGGTGCCTGGGAAGCAGCAACGAACAAGGTCAAGTCCAGCCCCCAGAAAGCCCCTTTCTAGTTTTAGTCAACAAGCTGCTGACGGAGAAGAGACCAAGGCAGAGCATTGCATAAAGAGCCCGAGATGGTGTTTTCTAAGATCTTCCTTCGTCAAAAAGTCACCCAGTACATTAGACGTTCTCTTTCTGAATCCTGCTCTTCTCTTCCACTCAGTTTACGAGTCCAGTTAGTGACTTGAGGGGTTAAGAAGGGCACAGGTACAACAAGGGCAAAGAAGAGGGGGAGATTATTTATCTGACTCCAGATCTTCATCCAAAGCTAGATAAGGTGATGGATTTGTTATAAATAATATCATGTGGATACTAACTGTAGTGATAACATTTCCCCCTTGATCCTCATTTTCAAGTTATCTTTTTGAAAAGAGTTTCTACGGGGGAGGAATTTTTTTTTTTTTTTTCCCTGTACATGTTGTAAGTAAGCGAGACACTTATTCCCCAGGGAGAGTTTCAGGTTCGAACCTGGCTAACAGTACGCCTTCAGGACACAGGCCATATTCATGGGCAGGTCACGAAAAGCCTGGATCAGAGCATCAGCTGCCGGGGAAGTAGGTGATAGGACAGCAGGAGGTTGTGTTTCAGAGAAAAGTTGCCAGCGAGAGTTAGTGGCTAACCAGGGAAGAGAGGGAAGTCTGATCGGCTCCAACTTAGAAAGTGTGTTTTGGGCTTTGGCCAGTAGAGGTTCATTCATGACACGAGAAAGAATAGTTTCAGCCCTGAGGTGGAGGGACAGCCTGGAGGCCTTGGGGGGAGGGACATGGATGACAAGGTAGCAGGGACAGTTGGCCCCATGAAGGGTGATTGCACTCACCTCCTGAATGACTTCCTTGCCTCTACTCCATCCTGCTCACCAGCTGCTCCTAGAAGACACATTCCCAGGCTCAAAATCCTCCCATAATGCCATGGACACCTGCACAACAGATGCCAAGCTTCCTAGCGCAGACACCCCACCTTTGCCCAAATCTGGGTCGCAGCTATTTGCACCGTGGCCAGTCTGTCATTCGTACAAACAGATACTGTCCCTTAAAGGAACGTACCATTTCCTATTTGGCATTTTGTGTCACCCCACCTCTACCCAATTATGATGTGGCACTCAACTCATGTGGTTGAATGAATGGAAAAATAAATGAGAGAGGCAATGAATTTATAAATGAATGAACGAGTGACACCAACGCTGACTGTGTAACAGTGGATGGCTCAGTCCCGATATGGAAGTTGAAGATAATCTATAGTTTTCCTTCATGAAATGTCTTGTCAAGTTGAAAGACAACCTCTATGTAAATCTACAATTCCGTTGTTGCTACATCATCAAGGTATTTTAGTTTGGTAGTTCGAGTTACCTTGATATTTCCTCATTATACCACAAATTCAGCTGTCGTGAAGATGTCGGATTGGAATAGGAGTCTCTCGGTGATATGACAAGTGTGTCAGGGAGCGCTGCCATTTAGCATGACACGAAGACAGAACACGTGCTCAGTTCTGTCAGACCTTTGAGTCGTGCGTGTGGAACCCACGGAATCCCCAGGATGTGAGTCGACTTTGCTTTGTGATCCACCTGTTGGCCTGTTCATCTCAATCCATCGGGTGGAGCTGGAGGTTAGCTCTACTGATTCACGGTGACATTTTTAATAAGGTGTCTTGGCACAGCGGGCTTCCCAATCTTGAACATATCGTTTGCTCCTTGGTGCGCCAGCAGGCTGTCTAATTGAACTGCCTGACCCTCAGAAATGTTTCCACAATGCAAAAGGGGGCAACACGCATGAGGGCCCTGCCCGGTGTGGCCCCTCGGGGCTCTTCGGGGAACGTTCCCGGCATTCTCCCGGTCATCTTTGCCATCTGACCTTTTGGTGCTGTCGTGAACCTCAGAGATGAAATGGTACCTTTGGAAGGCTGATGGTTTTCCTCATCCCAGAAGAGTAATTCTATAATCACACTCTATGTGGATTCTGTAATAATGGCTGAAGTGTATGGGGTGCTTTCTCCAAGCCAGGGGTTTCAGTATTCCATGTTCTTTCATCCTGCAGGAGCCGGACGGGGAGGAAATGTTTATTCTCTCTGCGGAAGAAGCCTTAGCTGAGAAGCCAAGGGACCGAGGTTAACGGTGGGTGCGCAGGGAGGTGGGACAGGAACGCACATGGAGCAGCCACAGCCCTGTCCTGGAGACACTCTGCCCAGACAAAGTGCCGCGCCTGTGCCCAGGGGTCGGGGCCAGCACGCCCTGGGCCTGGAGGGGCTCCAGTCGCACAGCCGGGCTGCCCGTCAGCCGCAGCTGGAACCCCGGGAGCTTCCTGCAGCAAGTGCCCAGCTCATCCTCCCCTGCAAGCCCTCCCAGCCCCGCCGCACCCCCATTTCAGCCCGGACTGCAGGGAAGAGGGGGTGCACCTGCCCCCTTGTGCTCTGGCGGCCGCTGCCTGCTTCCCTCCCTCCCGCTGACCCCGGCACGTGGGCTAATCGGCAAGGTCTCTCCAAACACAAAGTGACCCCGGGCTGCCTGGTCACCAGCTCCTGCTCTGGCAATTTCCGGGTGCCTGACGAAGGTGCGGTAGGGAAAATCAAGTCCTGCCAGCTCAGCAGAGGTAAGCCGCCGAGGAAGGGACACAGCTGAAGTCTAGCGGCTCCACACGCGGGGTCGGCAAGGAGGAGGAGCGCCTGCGAAGGGGACAGGTCCCTGCAGGGAGGGGCAGGGCAGAGCTCGTCCCAGCCTCTGTGCACCTGGAGGCCGAGAGATGCTGCTGCTGGAGGGGACCCATTTCCTCAGGAAAACAAAAATGTTTACAGGCCCAGCGACAGTGGGGGACCATGAGCTTCCATGGACAACAGAGTCCCCTGACCTGGACAGAGGGGAGGAGCCCTGGTGGCATAAGATGGCTGCAGGTGGAGACAGTGGGGCCTTTGTAGCCAGATCTACCGATGCTCCAGGCTCAGCTCCCGGCCGACTGTGGCTAACCGTTCCCCTGACTTGAGCTAAGGTCCTGGGGAGATCGTGCCATGCAATGCTCACAGCAGGCCTTGGCCACTGGGCCTCCAGTGAAAGGAAGCTTCGTATGGGGACATGATACATGAGATGGCATCTGTCCTCATGGACTCAGAGAGTAAGCTTCTTGGTTCCACCACCTCTAAAGTAGGACTAACTGTGCAGGGTTTGTGAGAGCGAGAATGTGAAAGGCCCACGGGAGAGGTTTTTGAGGGTGAGGGTGCAGGGCCCCCTGACTGCTCCGTGAGCAGAGGACTGATGAGCCCATGCTCACAGGTGCTATTTCTCTCAAATTCAATCTCCTTCAAAAACAACACCTTAAGTCAGTTTGAAACCATTGTTGCGTCTAAAGGATGAGGCTATGGGCGTTGTTTTCATCTCTATATTTTGCAAATTAAAATCATATGCTATCTCTTTCTTGATACGTTGTAATACATGTTGATGCACTGATTATGGAAAAATACAGAAACTGTAAAATGGACATTAAGGAAAATGTTTACTTCCCATTGTTCAGAGATGATTATGTTTGACACATTATATTTTTTATTCCGTGTGTCACTAATACTTTGCTTTCTTTTTCACAAAGTTGGTGACAGATTGCATGCTCCTGTGCTATATCCCACTTGTAAGAAATAATGCATCATGAACATTTTACAGTGACATCAAATAATTCTTATGTCAGGTAAGAATGAATGGTTGCTTTCCAATTTTCTTTGCCAAGTGGCTTATTACTTTCATAATGGAAAAAAAAAATGCTAAAAAGAACTCAGTCGTGTTAAAATACATTTGTGAGAGGGGTGCACTGCTCTATCCAACAGATGTGGTGTCCTGTGTTTATGTCTCACTCAGACCCAGTGAACGGTGACAATCCCCAAAAGAGACCTTGGATTCTGTGAGGATTAAATGAGATCAGCTAGGCGATGTCCCCAGGACAGGGTGGCCATCCATGGAAAGTACTCAGTAAGGACAAAATTGCGCCAGTCAATGACAAGGCAAGAACAGGATGGTGTTCTTGGGGGGACCCTGGAGAATGGGAGGACAGTCCTGTCCATGTTGTCCTGGGGCCAGCTCCTATGGGTGCTCAAAAGCCAACCGTGAAATACAGGGACTTTGTAAACTGGTTGTTGCAGGTTGAGAAACCAGCGGTAGCTTGAAATCGGTCACAGTGGAAGGATCTACACCACAGAAACTGGAAATCAGCAAATGCTATGTTCAGGGATATTTGTTTATATGTATGTTTGTTTACCAGCACAACACTTGATAGGGACAATCCAAAGACAGGCGTTGCTGCTTCTCAGTGGCAGAGCTCTGCAGAAAATGCTTCCAAGGGTTTCTGTAGCTTTTGTGGGTGTTGTAACATAATATACAGTAATAAATGCTGCTGGCCCCGTCTATCCAACGGGAAGACGGTCAACTGGACCCCTATCTCACACTGTATTCAAAGATAAACTTCTGACTGTTTAAAGCCCTAAACGCATCAAAAGAAAGTTTAAAAACAAATGTAGGCACATACAGTACTACCTGCGTGTTGAAGAGAGTATTTTTTATTAAGAGAAAAATACCACAAGCGCTATACAGTGTTTTTGAGTAAACAAGTTAAAATAATGGACTCTATAGCAGATGCTTGGTCATCTTAAGGTCAAACAATTTAAAAATAGGACATGAAATTGGGGCAAAAGTAGCAAATGATGAAGTGACAGAATATCTTTGCAGGGTTTTTCCCCCCAGAGAGCTCATTTCTTTATTTTTAAAAAAGATTTTATTTATTTAGTTTTAAAGAGAGGGTGAAGGAGGGAGAAATAGAGGGAGAGAAACTGTAGTGTGTGTGATTGGTTACCTCTCAGATGTCCCCAGCTAGGGATCTGGCCTACAACCCAGGCATGTGCCCTGACTAGGAATCGAACTGGAGACCTTTTGGTTGGCAGGCTGGCACTCAGTCCACTGAGCCACACCAGCCAGGGCAGAGAGCTCATTTCTGAACAGTTTACTGATGGAATTTTTTCTTTTTATCTTGGACAGGCTTGTCCAAGTCTATCCAAACAGGCGCTACTGAAGAAAACCTTCCTGGATTTCAGCACAATGAAATGAGGTCACATTTTCCATAAAACTGAAAAATAAAACAAAATAAAAAACATCGGGGGCAGAATTTCATCAACCAGGATATTTAAGGAATGCAGAACCTAAGCTTTTGATTTTATGCCATAAATTGAATAAAATGCAGGAAACCATTTTTTTTCTGACTCAATTTCTACCTGTAGGGCCTCATCCTGCTCTGGGAGGAGAGCCATCTCCCCTCCTAACAATGATGACACTTTCTCTGCCAAACCCCAGTTACTACTGAGAACGAGCCTGTCCAAGACCATCCTTCAATGCAAAGTCAGTGATTCCACCAGAAACTAAAATAGTCTTACAAAATAAATAAATAAATAAAAAGAGAAAAATCACATCATGCGGACTCCGTACCAAACCTTCAGCGTCACTGTATCATTAAAGACCCAATTCTTTCAAAATTAAAAAGCTCGGAACAAATAGAAAGTCTTTTGAACTGGCCGGGGGTCATGGCTTAGGCAAAGACCAAGGAGAAAAAGGTAAAAACAAGGTGGAAGAATTTGGAATGTGACTTTATTTTTTGGTGACATAAATTTATTGCATTTATTATTTGCAGAAGGCAGGAAAGCATCCTGTCTGGGTCGGGATGACTGTCTAACCAGGTCCCAGGGCAGGGTAAGAAAATGCGACAATCCTTCTACCCAGCAGGCAGGAGACTTGCCTTAAACAAGCGCCCCCCCCCGCCCCCCCCCCCGCCCCCCGGAAGGATCCTGTCTTGGAACTAGTTGTCTGTATTGCATGTGCTGTGGTGGAATTCAGCTCTCTCCAATTAATTCCTTCTTGTGCCGTTCCTAATTGACCGCCAGACTTGGGCATTGAATGAAAAACCCCAACCCTTTTCAAACCGCGGGTATTTGCCTAGAATAAATCATTTGTTTGTTTTTCATTTATTTCCCTTCCCGACCCAAATACTCCATTGAAATGACACTGAAAGTATCGACCTAAGAAGAAGAAAAATTCAAGGGATTTGCTCTATTTAAAAAAAAGAAAAGAAAGAAAAAGTGTCATTGCTCTGAAGTCTTAAGGGCAGGCAGGGCTGTGGAAAACTAGTGACAAAACTGTTGGGTTTGACTTCTAGCTTCATTTTGTTTCCCTATTACTTTATAGCAGTCACGGGTGACATGAGGACGCCATTTCTACTTTGCACATGCTTTTGACGTGCAAGTGTGATTCTCACAGCGGCACAGTGATAACATACTGTCGTTATCCCCATTCATACCTCCATTTTATAAGTAAGAAAATCGAGGCTTTGCCCATTAACAAGAAGCTGAACTTGAAATCATGCTCATACCTGCCATTTCTCCTGTACTTACTGAGTGCCCAGATGGACATTTTCTCTATTCCTCACAGCATGTCGGCAAGTTCAGTAATGTTGTCTGCGTTTTATTTATTTATGCTTAAAAGACTTTAGTTGCTATTTTTAGAGAGAGGGGAAGGGAGAGGCAGAGAGGGAGAGAGACATCAATGTATGGTTGCCCTGGCTGGGAATCATTTAAACAAGGGAAAACCGGAGCCCTCAGCAGGTAAATGACCATCAGCAGCTGGTGCATGAGGGGTTTGGGATTTCAGTCCTGGAACGTCTAATTTTTCAGTCCCTGATCTTGTTGGTACATTGTGCCACGTTTCATACACTTAAAATATTCTCTGGTTAGTTGTGACTGTTGTACACATTTCTCCCATGGGGGCCATTTTCTCCTCATCAATGATGGTGCCGTGTTTTCAAAATATGTCTACAAACTCCTGAGTTCTCCTTCCTGTAAGAGTGGATTTTGCTTAGTTCTCCTTCACCTGAGTGTGGCCTGAACTTGGCACCTCCTGTCCAGCAAAGAGGACATGGTGGACACGGCAGTGTATGACTGCCGAGATCAGACCATAGACAGCGTTCGAGCTTCTTTTAGGTTCTCTCTCACGTCACCTGGAAGCCAGCTACCATTTCATAAAGACCCTCAAGCAGCCCTCTAAAAGACGGTGGTGGCGAAGACCAGAGGCCTCCTGCCCATAACCAGGGAGAAACTGTCACCAGCCACGTGGGTGAGCCACCTGAAACCAATGGGATCTGAATTTGGGTCTGTACCAAATTCAGCATCAATATGGTGACTTCCCGGGGGTGGGAGACCACCAGGTTGTCTAAGGAGGGGTCAGCCCAAGTCAGAAACTGAGCAGGTCCCATGTTGTTCCTGTGTGAATGGCCACCATGCTCCAGCCTGGGCAACATAGTGAGACCGCGAAATCCAGCCTCTAAAATATATATGCTGAAAAAAATAGAAAAACCACAAGCAAGCAATTAAGATGACTTAGCAAGGTAAGTGGCATCAGGAAGGGGCAGGCCAGGGCGGAGAGGCAGGTTGGCTGCGGGGGCTGGAGAGGTGGGGGAGTGGGGTCATGCGGAGCAGAGAGGTGCGTGTCGAGAAGCTCTGTGGGACATTCCAGGCACAGGGACAAGTCCTGTGGCAGCAATGAGTGTGGCCCAGCTGAGGAGGAATGAAATGACCCTTCAGGATTTCCGTGTGAGGATTCACAGAACAAATGCCCCTTGGGTTGCAGCGATTCAGGACAAATTTGTCTCTGTGGACCGCTTTGCGTTCATTTTGGTGAGAAACTACACACCACGTCTCCCTTTTGGCCTTAGCTTGCAGAAAGCTCAGGGCCCAATTCCATACCTTCCGATGGTGGGTGACTAATTCACCTGGCAGGGGTCTGGGGGCCTCCGCCCGTTCTGCTTCTTCCTGGAGCTATACGCTCATTTGTCCTGGACTTTCTCAGAACGGGCTACGTTGTCACCTGTATGCCACCTCAAACTGACTTAAGAGAGGGTAGAAGAGTTAGTTTTTTCATCGGCAGGCGGGCTGCTGCAAATACGGAAGTCGTAACAGAGTGGCAGATTCATTGCTTTGTTGATTTATGGCACAGACTTCATTCGCGCTGCCCAGGTTCCAGGCCCTGGGTGGGGACCTTTGTGGAAAGAGGAAGAAGAGGGTTCCTGCCCTCCATGTGGTGTTCTTTCACATTCTAGGGTATAGTACACACCAAAAAACCTAAGCATTACAAAGCTGGTAAGAATGGGAGCCCAGAGGGGGTGGCAGCTTGTCCCTGGAAGACGGGGTTGGGGGCAGGTGTGTGCACAGGTGCCCCCTGTCCCCTCCTGGCTGGCGGGGGGTGTGGCCATCTCCCAGGGTCCATTCCAGCCTCAAGACACCATGGTTTGAGCTACAAGGCTTTCTGGATGGAAAGAAAAAAATAGATGGAAAATGTCCCAGCTCCCCATGTGCTATTTTTAATTGATTTGCACACAGCCTCTTCAATCATGGTATGAATATTTAATTGTCCTGTCAGGTCAGATCCTTCCGGGTCAGACAGTTAAAAATGGCTTGAGACAGAGGGGGAATGAGGTGGTCAGACGGTGTGAGTGCAGGAACGCAGGGTGCTTGCTCAGAGGGGCTCAGGGCATCTGAGGGCTGAGGAGGAGAACGTGCTCCCATCTCTGTCCTGGTCCCTACATGGCTCACATCTGCAAGGACAGCTGCGCTTTTCCCAAAACTACGTAAGAGTCTAAACAGCACCAAGGTCTGGGGAGAAAACGAGGGGTTTCTTTAACAGAGAGAAGCCAGGAAGGAGGCTAGTCTCAGGGAGAATCCAGAAAATGATGAGTTTATGCCCCTCAGTTTTTCCAAGTTGGCGTTCGGCACCTAATTTATGGGCCTGTTTCTGGGAGACATGGTGTTCACTTCGGCAGCCCAGCGTCCCAGCAGCAAAGAAAAATGGCCCGGGAACTATTCAGGTCAGCACAGTCTCCAGGACAGTGAAGAAATGTTTCCATGAGACTCATTCCAAGGGGCTATTCATAGGTGGGGAGTGAGATGGGTCGGGAGAAGGGGATTTCATTCAGTTCCAGCCACTCTCTTTCTTTCAACCTCCTTTTTGAAAACACATACCAAGCCCTGGCTGGTGGCTCAGTGGACAGGTGCCGACCTGTGAACCCAAAGGTCGCTGGTGCGATTCCCAGCCAGGGCACATAGCCAGGTTACAAGCCAGGTCTCCAGCCAGGTCCGTAGCTGGAGGCAGGTGAAAGGCAATTGTACACTGATGTTGCTCTCCCTTTCTTCCTCCCTCCCTGCCCTTCTCTCTAAAAATAATGAATGAAATCTTTTTAAAAAATTAAAAACATAAAAACAAACACCAGCTGGTCTCGCCAGGCTTCCCAGGGCGTGGGCGTGGAGGGACAAGGCTGCCCACCCCTCCTTCTCCCACGTGACAGCACCTCGCCCTGCAGGCCTAACCCGAGTGCTTTAGACCAGCACCAAACCAAAGCTTAACAAGTCCAGGTAGGCGCAGAAAATCGGGCTGAGGGGATGCCTCATTTTCAGCAAGCTCAGGAGCGACACATCGAGTCATCGTCAGAAAAGCTTCCACGTAGCCTTCTTGGGTCTGTGTGTCTTCCGGGCCTGGGACAGCGGCTGCTGCTGGGGAAGCATCCGCCAGAGACGGCCCTGGAAGTGCGCGATGTGTCGGGCAGTCTTGGCGGTCGGGTTGGGATGGTGCTAACAGGCTGACACCCCCCGGACAGTGTTCCCAGCCCAGATCTGCCGTCCCTCCCACACGACCGCTGGGCCTTCCCAAGTGGACTTTGAACGCCCTGAGCCTAAGCGGAACTCCGTCAAGTGCCTGTCACCTGCTTCCAGGTGCACGGAGTGGCCCAGGAAAGCAGCTGTTGTGGAAATCAAGGGAAGACTGGATTTTTGTGTTGTTCCGGACTTTATACCAAGAGTTGCTCACCTTTTGGAAAAATCCCATCCCTGGTGGCAGTGCCACCTGTGGTATCAGTCACACGCCGTGACCAGCCTGGTTGCAGTGCTCAGGTTCGCGGGGCTTCTGTGCGGGCACACAAGTCACTTCTGGCCGCGTCACGCTGGCGGCTGCGCCAGGCCTTCACGCAACAAGACACATGGATATTATCATAGCTTCTTCTATTTCTCCTTCATGTTTCCCTTAGGGCATTATACTCATTTTTAGAATGGCATGTAAGTGGGCAACTTTCATTTAATTTCAGGAATGTAAAGTGGGTATCACAGAATATTGGTTGTTGGGGAGGCTTTGGGTTGTTGGCTCCAAGTTCTAACCCCTAAGCCAGGGTTCACATAACTGGTTTAGGTTTTATTTTCTTTTATTTTTTAAACCCTCCCCAGAGGATATATTTATTGATTTTAGAGACACACACACACACAGAGGAAGGGAGATAGAAGAGAGAGAGAGGGAGAGAGGTCAATGTGAAAGAGAGAGACGTTGATCCGTTTGCCCCGATGGTAGATCAAACTCACACTCCAGACATGACCCAGGAGATGAGTACCATTCCGGATTGTGGTTCGTCTTTGAAGCAGGCTTCGGTATTTCAGTAAACGGATCATTTCTTTTCCTTTAATATCTTTTATTCGTTCACTTTTCCAGTTGTCTCAATCTCTCTCCTTTGTCCCCCTCCACCCAGTACCCTCGTTCCCTTTGGCAATGCCCCCCTTAGTTCATGTCCATGTGCCATGCATATAAGTTCTTTGGCTTCTCTGTTTCCTTTATTGTTCTTAACATCCTCCTGACTATTCTGGAACCACCAATGTGTACTCTTTTTTTTCTTTCACATCCAGACAATTCACCGTTTGCATATGAAAAAAAAATTTTTTGTATTAACTCTTCAAATTCCAATATGTGCTTTAAATATGTGTAAACACATGGAAGCGCCTCAATGTATTCGTGCATGTGTTCGGTAACATCGCAATTGATGTTACTTAGAAAGTAATTCTTTAAACCAATGAATTAGCATCAGCATTTTTGAAATAATGAAAAGAAAACCTTGTAGTAATACGATTTGAAAGGCTGACAGTTAAATGAATCAGTTTTTAATTAGGTTGAGTGCTTGGAAGCCTACACGCCCTGTTTCTCTTCTGATCCCAGGATTCAGTGAAATGAGGCACCACACTGATGACAGAGACACCCTGGAGTGTCTCCGAGGCTCCAGGGACCATCGCTTTGTCCCGAGAGGAAAGCCAGCTTCCTCCTTCAGGGGACCTTTTCCTGCGTCTGCCATGGGGAGGCGATGGAGCTGTTTCCGATGTGCCCAATCAGCCACCCACCCTTCTTGGACCAGAGTAAATGTCATCTGGTTTAGGAAAAGTGGTCCCATCACAGCCCAAGAGCACCGTAGGCCCAGCAGTGGTGGGTCCTGGGAAGGGGTTGCAGAGTCCAGATAAAGCCAATGCGGAGGGAGGCCCAGGCTGCTGGGAGCATCTCGGCCAGCAGGGGGTCTTGCAGGTCTTCCAGGTCCTCCTTCAGCAGGGGCCTTGTCGCCACAGAGCCCCTCCCTGGGGGGCTACCCCAGCTGGCAGGCACTTCAGCAGCAGGATTGTTGCCTGTCCTGGCGCTGTGGATTGTTAGCAGGTTCTAAATAGACCATTTATGTTTCCTCCCAGCACAGAAGGGTTCCTCAGCTCCAAATGCCACCAGGGGTCTGAAGGTTGCAAGTTAGAACCTTTGCCAAACCACAGCCTCAGGGAGACGCAGGGCTGGCGGAGAGTGTGGGGAAAAAACAACCACCCACCCGCTGGAAACCACTGAGGACACAGGAGGCTGAGTCATCGTGCTCCCAGAGGCCGGGACGGCCTTTTTAGCTGCATTAATCTGATGAAGCCACTTTCTTCCCTTCCAGGACCTGCCTGCCTGCACTTCCCCTCTGCCCAGGGCAGCAAACCCGGCCTGGGGCTGCAGGCAAGCATCCAGCGGACCTGATCTCCCTGCCCCACCGCCCACTTCCCAGTTCCCACTCCCCAGTGTACAAAAACAAGAAAAGAGGCTTTTGTAATGTTCCCAACATACTTTACCCAGGCTCTGCTCCTCCGTTGAGCAACCCTGGGGACATGAGTGCGGCTCCTGGGGCCCTGGCAGCCATGAAAGGGACCTGGGGGTCCTAGTGGACCCCTGCAGCCACTTCTTGGGAAAGGACGACTTAACCAAGTGCTGCGAGATCTCCGACGCAAACCCACACCACGCCGGTGTTTGAAATAGATTGTGCCTGAGCGGCTGCCGCTCACACCGCAGCTCCTGAAGGAGACGATGCTCGTGGCGGTACCTGCTCACCGCGGCCTCCCCACCAGCACCCGTGGGCTTGTGCGGCTTTTTGTCGAACACGAGGGGAAGAAGCCCCTAGGTGCTGAGCACGGAAGGCCGTAGTTTCCGGGGAGACGTGTGGGTGCATCACCTTGTGAGGCCTCTCGCCTCTACATCAGGGTCAAGAAGAATGACCCCAACGTTCTCACCAGCCTGGGGCTGCCTCCCTCCTCTAGAAAGAAGACGCTCCAGGCAGATGCCACTGTCTGACCTTTCCTGAGCGGCTCTGGATGGATGGGCTCCCTAATTCTCCACCTGTCCCATCGCTGCCCGCCTCTTCGTTGCACCCAGGTGTTCAGTCGTCCCCAGCGACCAGCAGACTCTCACCGCGCCCGGTGAGGGCAGAGCGAGCCCGTGCCCGGGCGGCCCTGGGAACACGAGAGCCCAGGGGCCCCAGGGATGAGGGAGGTGGTCATGGCGCTGGTGAGCAGAAAGGCTGGAAAAGCACACGGAAGCTTGGGAGGTCGTGAGGGAGAAAGGAAGGAGGCAGGGAGGAACGCCAGGAGCCGCCCTGCTGGTGCCGTGCCTCCCAGAAGCTACGTCCACTAGTGAGGGGCACAGAGGAAGGAGCACGCGGTGCAGGAGGCACGTGCTAGGGCAGCCGTTTCACCTGAAGGAGGGGAAGCTGGGCCCCATGGCAGCGAGCTAGAGAAGGCGGCCGCATGCTGGCCCCGACAAAGCATGGCACTGGGCGGAGGTGACCATGACGCACCATGTCCAGAAGCCCATGGGAGTGTCACTGTGACTGGTCACAAGCCAGGCCTCTGGGACAAATAACCTGACTGGGGCTCTGCCACTTACTGCTACTCTGTTTCTCTGAGGCTCCGTTTCTCCAGCTCTCAGACGGGGAGTGGACGTTCACTTTACAGGGGTTCCGGGGAGGGTATCGTCAGGGAACATTTCGTCACTGCCCAGCAAGTGGCAGTGACTGTTTCGAGGATGGATCGGCGAGGGACCAGATGGTGGCCTTGATGTCACACGTCCTCCGCTTGATGGGGGTGGACTCCACCAGTGTTTGGAAGACCCAGCGTCTGCTAAGAAGCCCCTCTCACGGGGAACTGGAGGGTGGGCCCATCACAACCAGGTTTCCCGGTGTGAGGAAGTGTCACTTTGCCCTGGGGCTTCCTACTTGTCCCAATGACCCAGTTTCCTTGCTTCTAGAGGATCCCCAAGCTTTTTCCTTCTCATTGAGGCCAGTCGTTCGGGGGGAGTGGTGACCAGTGGGGAGAGGGGAGATGTCTGAGGTCACCTCTGTGGCCTGTGGCAGGAGCTGAGGGGACCTGGAGCACCAGAATCCCAGAGACACAAACGCCAGATTGTCTCAAAGATGAAAGAGGATTTAAGGTGACTTGATTTAAAACTTCCTCTATTTCCTCTTTTTCCTTTTTTTTTTTGGCAAAGGCCTGGGAGGAGGGGGTGGGAACTGAAAACACACGGAGCCTTGTTAGTAGCTTGAATTTTCCCTTGCCGAATGAAGGCGCTTTGGAAAGGAGTTTCTCCTTCCTGTGCCCCTCCCCTCACGTGCCATCGAACCCGACCTTTACATCCACACCCCATTTGTATTCCAGTCTGATCCTGGGAGACTCGTATCCCTGCGGGTCCCAGCCTTGGCGTGTCGCTGACATAAAACGTGGACTGTGTATTCTAGCCTGCATGCGGCCCCCATGGCGAGGGGGTGTCCTGAGGGTGGGGATGCGGGGCTCAGGAACAGGGCCAGGTGCGAGCAGGCTCAGGGGTAACTTCTGCCCAGTTAAGGCCAGACGGAAGTAGTGGGTTTCCCTCTAGGGTGTCTTCACCAAATTCTCTTTCTTGGAAATGTCTTGGGGAAAATCGTGCCCGGAAACCAGACAGACAGACGCCGTCAGGCCTGTCCCTCACGAGCCTGAGCTTCTCTGTCTTCCAGGGGTTGGTTCCTTCTCTGGTGCCACCTCAAGAAGAATGCCCCTGCGTGTGTCACAGGGCATCCCCACTTATCCTCCCACCTCTCCTTGCTCCTTCCTCATTTCCTGTCCTGCTCATTCTCCTCACTGGGCCTGAGAGCAGAGTGAATGTTTTCTTTTCTGGGCTCTCTCTCCTGCAGTGTGTACAACCTGCACCCTGTTCTTCTGCAGCGCCCAGGGGAAGCGCCATTGCCTGGTGTCCTTCTTGGGGGCATGTAGGGTAGCAAGTGGCTCTGGGACCCTCCCTGGCCCCTGGGGAGAGACTTACACATGCCCAGCCCCCACTGCCAGAGCTCCTGACTTAACTGACCTGAGGTCTGGACATCGTGGTCCAGGTGACTCTAATGTGCAGCCACAGTGGAGACCCCACCCCACCCAGCAAGTTCACAGAGCATCAAGGACAGCTTCTTACGTGTCCCCATGCATAGCCCAAGTGACACCAGCTCCTCTTTTAATTTGCATGTGCGTGTGTGTGTGTGTGTGTGTGTGTGACATTCTCAAACATTAACCACTCCCGATCACTTCCCCACTGTTAATAGCATTTGTATGAGCCTTAAAACTCTTGGGGAGCCAAAGTTCAGACAGGGGAGCCCCGAGCAGGCGTTCCTCCTTGGATGTTTAGAATCGACAGTTACGCACTCAGCTGCCCGGGTTCCCTGCAGCCCTGCCAAACATCTTCCTCAACAGCGTCTAGCCCGCAGACTGCGGCTTTTCAGACTTGCAGGAAAAGGTCATAGCCAAGTCCCGGGGGACTGCGTGTAAGGTTCCTTGGTGGGCAGAGCAGCTCTGGAGAGAGGACGGTATTTACTGATCAGGTACACGAGGGTCAGGAAGGGCAAGTAACTTGTCCAAGGGTTCGAAGGGAGGACTGTGTGTGTGTGTGTGGGGGGGGGTGAGGATGCACAGATATACAGAAGGCTCACACATTTTTTTTTTTTAATTACAGTGTGATATTTTTAAATTTTTCTTTTAAAATTTTATTTAATATTTTTTGAGAGAGGGGGAGAGAGGCAGAGAGAGAGAGAAAGACATCAGTGTATGGTTGCCTTTCACCTGCCTCCAGCCACAGACCTGGCTGGAGACCTGGCCTGCAACCTGGTTATGTGCCCTGGCTGGGAATCGAACCAGTGACCTTTGGGTTCGCAAGCCGGTGCCTTGTCCACTGTGCTACCAGCCAGGGCTACCTCTTTTTTCAATCGTTGCTCATTCTTGCAACTTCACCAAATCTGTGAATTTGTGAATTTTGCAGAAGCTGATAGGGAGAGCAAGCTTCCCCTGGAAGCTGGAGGTGATGAGAGAAAAGTTGGGGACTTTCTAAGTGGGGGCTCGAGGAAGTACACATCCTGTAGGAACAGAAGAACTTAAACGCATGGCATGGAGAAGCCCGTATGGACATAGAATAAAGAGGAGAGAGAACCAGAGGGACACCGACACCAGGTCTTTCCCAGACATTTATCATGGTCCCACCCTGAGATCCAGGGAGGAAGAGAGGCTTCAAAAAACCACCAAGCCAGGTCAACTGTTAAAAATTATTTAATAGAAAGTCCAATGTCAAAATGTAACAATAAACAAAAATACACGTGTATAAATATGTATATATATTTAGACCTGTACACTTTCTCAGACCCTTTCCAAAACAGAACAGACTCATCATTTACAGCTTGGTGGTCAAATCAAAAATAATATTCACGCGACGGGTGCTCTGGGGAAAGGACCGTGGGGGCCCTCTGAGGGGCCGCTCAGAGAATTCCGAGGGCGAGAGAGCGGGCGACATTGCAAATGCCTTTTCCCGGAGACCCGGAGGGGAAGGTGAGCAACTCATGGCTTCGTACGTTGTCCCTGATCTTTGCTTAGCACCTGTAGCCACTACTGCCTAGGGACAGCTGTCCTGCTGGGTGGCCGCCTTTTTCCTTAAATTTATGTTGTTTGTGAGTTTGCTCAGTCAAGGTGTGTGCTGATTTGCTCCTAAAACAGTGGGTGTGCATATACTAGGGGATCCCCAAGATCCCCCCTCAGGGGTTCAGGGAGAAAATACCAGAACCTCTGACTATAATATGTTGTAACTTATCCTTTTAACATTTCTATGCTGTGTACTTTTTTTTTTTTTAATCATGCGCCTAATATGTTAGTACAGAAGTATGTGACGCTAGGCTTTAAATAAGTTAAACAGTTTCAGCTGAGAGGAGCGTGTGACGGGAACAGACGGGTACCCACTTGCTCTCCAGAAGCCAAGTGCGTGGGGAGCGGGGGGGACCCTACGGGACGCAGCCTCCATGGTGCTCAGCGGAGCCCCGACGCCACTCACACCTGAGGGCTGACACCTGACCCTGACAGGCCTCCTTCCTCCGTAAAACTCTGGTGCTGCTCTTGGGGAGAGCAAAGGCAGCTCCCGATGAGGGGCAACCCTTCCGACCCCTTCCGGGGGACGGAGCATCAGTTAGCCCAGGGCAGTCACTGGGGAGAGGGCGCCTTATGGCAAACTGGGTTGCTTGTAGACTCAACCCCGTCAAGGGGACCTTGCAGGGCCTTCGTTGAAGAGGAGGTGTGCGTGAGAGGCCAAGTGTTCCATCCCCTTTAGCATCCCCACCCACGGGTCAAAGTCTAACCCCAGGGCCCGCACAATGGGCTCTCTTGGGGGGAACCACAGGACACAGGATTCGGCATGCCTCACAAGGAGCCCAGAGAATGTCTGGGAAAGGCGTGGGCGTCTGGGCTCAGATCCTCCCAAGGTCCAGGGGGCTGTTGCCAAAGGGGTCTGCCCTCCAGAGCACTCAGGACCCTCAGGGACCTGCCTTCAGCCCCAAATTCCTCCAGCCTCTCAGGGCAATGATGTCACTTGTTTGAGCTTTTGGTTGAGTTTCTAGAAACCATGCAGCATCACAGCTAGTCTTTTTATCTCTGTCTTTCTTTCTCTTCATTCAGTTGCTCATTATCTGTCTGGTGAGGGGGTGTGAGAGAACAGGTTCTTTGGAAAACCTACAAGGCACTGCAAGCCGTCTCCACAGGGACTCCGCTGGTCTTGGGCCCTTCCCTGCCCCACACCCTAAGAACGCCGAGCCCTGAGCTCTGGTGGCCTTCCTGTCCCACAAGGCCCATGGCAGCTGTCCAGGCTGGGGGGTATATTTTCCATGTGCATGCAATCCATCTGTGCTTTGATTTTTTTTAGCATCTCCTTTCTTTGGTGGGACTCACTCAGGTACACACTCTTGACACTGCAGCGGCCTGGCCACCAGGTGTGACAGAACCCGGGGAAGGCTGTCCACATGTCCAAGGGCAGCTGGCTTTGGGTGAAAAGAATGAAGGTGTCACACACTAAGTCGGGGAGCCCTCTACTGTTTCCTGTGTATTCAACTTAGGGCGCACCCCCATCCCCAGGTCTAGGCCAGCCTACTGTCAAGAAGTATTTCTGGCCTTGATGGCTCTACAGACAGCCAGGTCGGGGTGACCCAGAGGTGTCGCTGTGTCTCCAGCCTAGCCCTGATGAAAGCCCTTGAGGTCAAGCAGCGCTTGGAGGGAGGACAAGAAGCTGGGGTGGGGGCTCCATGGGAATAACTCATCTCATCAAGAAGTGGGTGCTTCCGCAGCACAGAGGGGAAACCTGGCCCTTCTGCTGTCCAGTGATCTCTCTGGGGGACCTCGGCAAGGACCTGTGCTTTGGGGGACAGAGTATCATCTACAGGTCTTCCTGAGGCGCCCCGAGTGGCCAGCAGAGTGCATGGGGCCCGCTGGGGTGGGCGGCTGACGGCTGTGGCCTCACCCTCCTTCCCTCCTCAACTCCGGGCTCCCTCCAGCTGCTGGACTCCACGCAAACCCCGAGGCCACACTGTCCCCCTCCTCTGGGTACGTCCCATCCTGTCCCCTCAGCCTGGGGAGCCATCTGCAACACTCTGAATGAGGCTGGAAGTTAATGTCCCCTCTTGGAGGCGGGCCCCTGACCCCCAAGGTTGGGTGGCTGTACGTGAGATGCTTTCACAGTACCCAGTACTTGCCCTTGCAGGGGTACTTCCCACCCTGTCTCCAGGGTGAACGGCAGGGTCCTGGCGGGGCAGGAGCTGAGCTCGGCTCACCTGTGTATTGCAGGCAACCACCTCGGTTGCTGGAGTACCCAGGTGCCCTAGAAACATGCGCTGAATGAGTCCGTCCTCACCCCTGGGGAAGGCAACGCTATGGCCCGGACCACCTCGACCTAGGGGCCTGGACTCCATACATGGGGGCTAGAGTGTTTCAGTGGAGCTGCTGAAATGCCACAGTCAAGGCCACGCTGCATGAGCGAGGCAGTGCGAGAATCACCGTGGTTGCATCTGGCTCCACCTGGCATGTACCCTTGGGGACCTGTCCTCCATGTGCCTGTAGTGGGGCAAGGCACCCAGGCTAGAGGCCCAGGGAGGCCAGCAGGCTAGTGGCAGGGCATCCTGGGCCACAGGGGCCACAGGGTAAGATGACCAGCACCCCCTGCTCTTCTCTGCAACTCTCATGCCAACTTCTGCAAGAGTGACCACTAGCTTTTCCCATTTGGGTATTATCAGAGTTCACGAATACTTTCCTAGACATTATTTTAGAGGTTAGAAAAAGAACTATTTTCAGTGATAAAGGAGTTATATTTGCTTTTTCCATGTATCTGTGTATGTGCGTGTGTGTGTGTGTGTGTTTAGAAAACAGATCCAAATGTAGAGTCCTAATGCTACAGCTGCTTGGTGCTACTCCAGATTAGATACCATAATCTAACACACATCGGCATCTTGCTTTGAATAGAAAAGCTGGCTTGAGATCTATTGTGTAACTTCCCTGGCTCCCTGGACTGTCCCTGAATATCTGGGCTGAAATGCCAGGAAACCAGGGGCTGCTCGGGCACTTGTGGGTCTAGCCCAAGTGGCCCCCCAAGGCTCCACAGCTATTTTTAACCCTAGGGACCCTCAGGCAGTACTGGCTGAGTTTATGGTGTTCTTTTCACTGCCTCTAAGCCTTACTCAATCACGCTCAAAGCCTTGGGCTAAAAATAACCCCTGGCAAGGGAAGAAGGGAGAATTCAGGGTTAGGGAGGGAAGACAGTATGAGAATGAGGTCTTTGGTTCAGGGATGAATCTTGCTGAATGGGAGCAATTTCTCTGGCTTCCAAGAGAAAAGAGCATTTCCCACATTTTGTTGAACGAAGCTGACAGCTACCAGGTTAGAGGCAGAACCTTGGGGACAGTTTTCATAGAAAAATTGGTCACAGGATCCCCTCTACGCAAGGAAATTCTTTTGCTTCCTTTCAGCTAAGCAAGTGAGGGCGGGGGCGGGTCTTCTCTAGACAGCACCTTTCACAGTTGCCATGGAGACATGAATCATCTTCTTCAGAGGAGCAAGGAGAGAAACTTGGGGAGCATTCTTGGGCTCTTCTGACCAAGTTATTTAAATGACATCTGAGTCACCCCAGGACTGTCCCCAACATTCACGGTCTCGCACGAGATCCACATCTAGTTCCAGCGATTAAAACGAGCCTGGAAAAATACAGATCTCCTGTTTAAAGATCAAAAAGAGCTACCAAACCCTACCTAGGCCACCAGAAAAGATTTTCAAGTCAACAGCCTGGGCCCTTCTTCTATCTTTGGAGATTCGATTCTCCCCAACTTCTCTGCAAGATTGAAGCTCTTCCCCTTAAAGAAGGCGCCACCTCTGATAAAACAAGACTTGGGACCAGGAAAAGAAACCAGACTCTGATGCCTGCCCCGGCTGCATTCGGTAGCTAAACGCATTCGTACCAGGTTCCTTTTCCAGACATGAAGAAGTTCCTCGGGAGAGACATGTGCCTACATTCGCGAAACCTTCTCCTACTGGGTCCTGATGCTCTATCAGCCAGCAGCCTCTCCTGGTCCGTGTGTAAGCTCATCAGCTACGGGAAGGCCAAACACTCCGTGTAGGGAAACCACACGGCCAAGGAGGGGAGGTTCTGGAAGGTAGATGCCCCCAAAGGGTTGTTTTCACAGTGTTGCAAAGGGCAGAATGGTATTAAAGAAATGGGGAAAATACTAGAAGGACACCTCTCCTTTCTCCATCCTGAGCATTTGTGTTGGACAGATGTATTCTGCAGGTAGATACACTGCTTAGAACACAGAGGGAGTGGATTCACTGCTCAGGGCAGTTGGGAGGTTACTCAAGACAGCTATGAAACAGCCTAGCACACAATCTGGCACAGAGTGAGGAACTAGTAATGGGAATTAGTTCCCCTTCTTTCAAGATTAGAGTAACTCCCAGATACAGTACGCGAGTCTCTTAAAAACACAGCATGGCTAGTGGGTCGAAGTCTTGTCCCACGAGGAAATGCAGCCACCCACAATCCTCAATTTCTGCCAGAGCCTGCAGGCCCTTTTTGCAGAGGCATATAATAAGGTGACTGAAGTCAACGACATTTTTCCCCCTTGGGAAGACACGCCCATTCATTGGCACAGGCAGTTCGTAGACCTTCATTCATGAAATTCCGAAGGTTTAGTGCAGGGGCAATGAGTGGATTGCCACACTCAGCTTGACCGTGTGTATGTGTGTGTGTGTGTGTGTGTGTGTGTGATGCACCCGTGACGTTGAGAAGCCAGAGTTCCTGCCACCTTCTCATTCTGCCCTTAAATTCATAGCTGCCCCCTCTCTACCAAGCCTTATTGTGTCCTGGGATTTAAGTAATTTAGCAAAAAGTCTCATTGCTAAGAGATACAAGAAACAAAGCTTTGAGAATGCCTTCCAGGGGGAAAAGCATGGAAGGCAGATTTTACGTAGAATTATAGAGTGCCATCTAATACTTTTTTTTTTAATGAGGGAGTTGGGAGGAGGAAGGAGAGAACCTTAGAAACCAATCGTTTTGTCTGTCATAAGGAACATGCGAGGAGTCCCAGAATCCAAGATTCAGAGTCAGTCTTTACCTAGATTAAGAATTTAGTAAATTTTCTTCCTCTGAAGCTGAGATGTTAAGCCTCGTTCCACCCTCCCCACCGCAAGACGGGCAGAGATGGAACCCTGTTCTAAATTCCGGCCCGTCTAAACGGGACTTGTAATCAACATGCCAAGCTGCATCACCGGGTCCGGAGGTAAAATTCACAGGAGCTAGAATCTCTGTTTTCTGCAGGCCCAGGGACGAGTCTGGCCCTAGGCAAAAAATATCATCTCAACAAGGTTGGAGGCAGGACAAAGTTACACCTCAAAGTGGAACGGTGTCTCATGGGGCCAGGCAGTGGGGCGGCCATCCTTGGCCTGTTCGCAGGGGACTGCCCAGGGTGCAGGCGCCTGACCGTGGGGGCGGTGGGCTAACCATGCTACCGACTCCTTGTGCTCCCGAACTGTCAAAGGCCATGGGAGCTGTGGACCAGGGAGAGACCAGTCTCCTAGAGGCCACTGCTGATTCGCGGAGACCTGGTTTTCTCATCTCTGGCCTTCATACTTCCTTTGTTCCCAAACAGACCATCGCACTGCTCTACACACCGGCCTGGGACTAGGAGCCATCACCAAGGTAAAGGCCTGTTTCAAGTTCCCTGCCTGCGACACTAAGACAGCAGCACTCGGTGATCCTGAACCTCCGCCAACCCAGAGACAGCGGCGCACACCCAGCTGAACTTTGACGACTCGGCAGCTCGGGGTACTCAGGTCGGCATCATCGGACTGCAAATCTTGTTGACAGTCCTCTCCACCCACCGGCTGCTGGGCCACCGGATGGGGACCTGCACCGGCTCTTATCAGCTCTCTCTGCTGAACACTCCTCCGTCCATTTCTCATCCTTTTCCTGCCTCTGTCCACCGGGCCATTTCTCCCCTCCCTCCCTTCTTCCATCTCCCTCAGCCCTCAGAGGCCACAAGCAGTAGATAGAAGCTTCTGGATTATTCTTTCCGTTCTATCTGAGACTCTGCATAATGATCAGATACTCGGGGGAGGGCAGCAACATATTTTTGGCTTTAGACCCTTTCAGAAGGCATTAAAAAAAGAATGCACAAACACAAGTCACGCGACAATTTCATGATTAAGACTGACACATGGAAAACGGACGGTTCTGAGCGCCGCTAACCCCATCAAGCATTTTATGCCAACCGGCTCAGCCACCCCGCCCTCTGATCTATTTCTAGATGTGCCAAGTGCGTCTGCAGATAAATCAGTCTGTACTTCAGAGAGGTCTCCGGGATTGAACCTGGAGGCCGGAACTCCAGGTGCAAAGTCACTGTCGCCCGGGAACCTATTTCCAGTTTTAGAAGACACTCAAAACCCAGGTTCCCAAGAAACACGTGGTGCTATGTACGTGTATGTCACGTTGAGACGTTAAATGTGACGGTAAGAAAAAAACGATATGAGCAGGTTTCATCTTCGGGCAGAAGGTGGTGACTTTCTGGGAAGACAGCACTTGAGACAGTGGCGGGTCACATGGAAGACGGTTAGCACTGGCTTCCTAAGAACAAGGAACCCCGGGACGAGGGCACCCTCGCAGCTGTGAACAAAGTCCACAGTGGACACGTCTGAGGTGGGGCTCTGCAGCTGAAGGAAACTATTTTAGTTACTTGGCCAAAAAACATACAAAGGGAGGAAGCTTAAAAGCCTAGGCCACTCGGCTCTCCCTGCGTTTTTCTGCCTGAAGCAGGATAAAAAGCTTTACGTTTTGGCTGCTTTTCTATTTATGTAAGAACCACAGCTGCTTCCCCAAATAGCTGCTGCCGGCTGAAGGAATGAAAGGCTTCTGTGGCTAACATTTTCTTGAGCTCTCGACCGAGTTTCCCTCTTTTCCCTTTTGTGCCCTGGGTCTAAAAGGAGAGGAGAATCACCATTTGCTCATCACGACACACTCTGTGATGTGGATGGACTTTAAAGTGAAGACTCATCTCAGCAAGAACAAACTTAGCTCCTGATTCCATTCTGCAGCAGGTGATCTCCTGACTACCCGAAATATACCAACGACCTGCCTTCAGAGGGTGGCAGGGATGCTGATGGCGAGGCCCTGCCCATTCACAGCCCCCTCAAGAGAGACACAGACAGCGCCCTTCTGTGTGTCAGTGGGACAAGCCTGGACCTGGACGGCTGGCGCAGCACTGACTGGGGTACTGGGGTACCCTCCCCAGAATGTAACAAAGACAACCCTCGTCGAAGCTGTAGCAAAGGCATTAAAAAAATACAAAAGTTATTTTCTCCTTTTAATGGCTGTTGACTTGTGACAGCATTTGTTAAAAATATTACTTCTGTCTTTGGGAAGAGATCCTTCTCTTCCTAAAATATGGAAAAATAAAACTCTACCAAACCCACAGTTAACACCCCCCACGACTGCCCCGGGGCTTCGGGTTTCGCTTCTCCAAACAGCGTCCCCAGAGTGAAGGCGCTGCATTTTCAGGTAGGCGAACATTTCTCTCTGCGCTGGGCAGGGCTGCAAGGAAGAGAAACGGAGAAGACTCCTGTGTCCCTGAAGGGAGAGGATGAGGACATAGGTGGGTTGAGTTGCTCACAAATGGAAGGTAACGGTGGTTTCCGGTCCTCCTGAAAGGTCATGGGGTGTCCCCTCATCTCTTCTGACCACTTGCTGCCCAGCTAATTCTTGACAGATTATTAATGGGAGGGTGGGGGCCATTATCGGTGCTAATGCAAAGGAGGGCTCAATCTTCCACACCCGGGATCACAGTAACACACCGAACTGGATGAATGGGAGAAGACAAGGATACATAAAAACAGTAAAACGTTTATTTCCTTAGAAAAAAAAGTGGGGAAGAGGGATTCGAAATGATTGTGATCACACTCCCGTCCGCATCTGAGCACGGCCCCTGCTGCAAACTTAACCCTTGATCAGACACCTCGCAAGTCAAACAACCGGCTGCGGCCACCTCCTAGGTCACACCATGCCTTCAATCGAGAGAGAGTTTCTCTACTTCCCTGCAGAGAAACGAGGCTTGCCATAGCAACCGACCCATCCCACCAAGCGCAACACGGCCCGGGAGAAGCAAGGCTCTGGAAGGCCCAGGACAGACAGGGAGGAAGGCAGGAGGGAGGGAGATGCTGAGAAGCGGACTGGTCTAGAATAGAAGTTTGCGATCTGAGTTCACCGCTCCCTCATCTTATAGAAAATAGGTTGGGGAGCCTCTGTAAAACCAGCAGGATCTTTAAGGTGAAACCGCAGAAGTTTGCTGCATACCCGGACACGAGAGAAGTGGAAAGTTGCAACGAGTTTTAACTAGCAGCAACAAAGGAAGTTCGGTAACAGTTTGTGTGTGTGTGTGTGTGTGTTTGTTTTTAGCAATATTCCTTTGCAAGTTCGTGAGGAAACACTGGAATTGAACGGGGCGTACGGTATGGAACGATCTTCTTTTGCTAGCATGGCTGTTCCTTGGAGAGGACCGACCTTGGCAAAGGTTTCAACGGGGGTGTCGCCTATTTACACAGTAGTAGCTCCTGGTTTGAGTATTGCATGGGTGCTATGTGACATCCTCTTCTTCCGAACAGTAATCTCGACCCTGCAGGGGCAAAGAAAAGAGCATGTGAACGAGAACTTCAGTGTGGAACCAGAGACAGTGACACGCACCCATTTTCTCTCAGCCCATGTCTCCCGGCACCAAACCCCAGGCTTCATCCGTGACTACTGGTCATGAGCTGGATACATCATCAATATGTGTTTTATAAACGGCGTGTCCTGACTAATGAAACCACCATCTACCTCAAAGCACGGATGTTTTACCAAGCCTCAAATAAACCCTGACTTTATAAGGGTAAGAACTTACACTAGACACATGAAAGGTTCAGCCTTTCACCACGAGATTACCAAGAGGATGATTCATTCATCAAGAGACCAGTTTCTCGTGTACAAGAGACTCCGAGGTAAACAATGAACGAGTCATTTGCCAGCTGAGGCCAGGGCTGCTCGCATTTTACAGCTACACCTCCACGCCCGGAATTTACACTTTCACAGAGGGGAATGTCTTCATTTAAATCCACTCTAAGTCAAAGCCGTTTTTTAAAAAGCAAACAAGGACTCCTCGAATATCACACATGTTAGGGCTACATTTGGTATACGTGAGACGCACAAGGAAGGCAAAAATGCTGATTCATTCGCTAGGAAAACGGGTTACAAGCCGGTTTCTGGACCCTGTACAGTGGTTACTTTCTGACATAATCCGTCTTCTCTCCAGCAGGACATACCCTGGACAAAGGCACCGTTGGGTCTGGGATTTAAGCTCCCCATCTGAGCTGGCTGGGCTGCCTCAGCTGAAACCCATGGTTCCTGGCCTGTGACAGTCACCGTAGAGGCCCAGGAGCCCAGAGCCTGCCTGCCTGCTTCACAGTGTCATCGGTAAGGGCTCTGTCCCACCCCTACACATCCCATTAAACAAGCTCATGGATTAATGTCATTAAAAAAGCTCATGGATTAATGTTGTTCGCATCCTTTGACTTTTTCCTTGTAAAAATACACACTACGAAGACTATACTTCCAGGGATCATGTCTATAGTTCACTAAAATACATACTATGTGTTTCCATGTTTTTTGGGGGGGAGGGGATAGTCCTTTTAAAACAGAATTTTCTAAACAATTGGAACTTATTCGTGGCTCTGATTTACTACGGTTGTCAGGGATTCCTTCCTCCCACTTCAGCCTTGCCCCCAAGACAGGCCAGAACTTCACATTCTTGATGGCAGATACCCAAGTCCCTTCCCTTGTATGTGAGTGAGGCCTCAAATCCAAGGCCAGCTGGCCGGCGTGGGGATCGGAGGACACCTGATCCACAGGGAAGACTTAGACCCAATGATGGGCAGGGAGGCACTTGCACACACACGTCTCCAACTCTGTAGGTGAGTTACAGGGGTGGGAAGCAGAAGGTGCACTTCCCACAAGGAAGGGCCCCCTTCTGAGGAACAAATCTACAGGAACCTCTGTGTACACCGAAGACTGCCACTTTCCTAAGCACCAGCTCCTCTGAAATTGCCGTCAGGACTAGGAGAAGGGAAACTGCACGGGGTGTTTCTCAGACACTATTTCATGGGTATTCACACCACCCGGCGAAAGTCAGGAGGCCGCCGGGTGACTGGCGGGCAAACCTCGAGCAAGTCCCAGAGCCCAGCCGAATCCTTGCCTTTCTTTGTTACGACTGTAGTTAAACTGATAACTAAATTCGAGTTCAAATCAAATCTCCTGAGAACCAAATAGGTTATCAACGGAAAACCTGGAAATCAAAACCATGGGGCTGCCAGACTGGTGTCATCTGAAGAAAGGAGGAGCTCAGCGCGGGGACCCGAGGGGCCTCACCGCAGCCCCACCCGGGGCCCCACCTGCAGCCCAGCCCTCCGGAGCAGAACAGGGAGCTGGCTTCCATCCCGTGACTGCGCATCTCATTGAAATTGTGGAAGAGCTGGGCTAAAAAGAGGACCTTAAGACCTTCAGCTGGCAGACGGCGGGAAGGGGGAGTAGCTGGGTTTGGGGAACACACAGCAGTTCTCTGAGCCCAAGTGCGCCCTTCCCCCCAAGAGGGACTGCAAAACGGAGGTATTTGCAAAGGCACTTTGCGAGGCTGGAACCAGGGACCGTTGGACACAATTCCACTCTTGTGCAAAGGCCACACGGACAGCCAAATCCCTACTAGCCCCACCCCCGGCCCCCACCAGCAAGCTGGAGGACTGGAAACAGCCATGACGCTGACAAGGAAGGGTTGTTGGGAGAACCACAAGGGCATTATGGTGTGGACACAACACATTGCAGCTTCGGCTTACAGACAGGCCCCTGGCCACGCCCGTCTACGGACAGGAAGACCCTTTATTCAGTTCAGCTGTCCACATTATGTGCCTGGAAACTTAAAGAAGCTTGTGTCAACTTGGAGCACAAGGTTCCAAGGTTCTAGGGTAAAATTTCTGTTTGTTAAAATGTCTAGGCTAAGAATTAAGTGATGTTGAAGGAGGAGCAAAGTACATTATCCTAATTTTAAACTCGGCAAGTTTAAAGAAGGAACACTCAAAGAGTGGCTGCCAAGTACTAAATTATTCCTGCCAAGTGCCTGCAGTATTTTCCCCTTCAAGCTTAAGTGGACAAATAGCCCAGGTTCAGATGTGACTTTACTGTGTTAGTCTTTAGTATATTTTTGTAGACAGGTATGAGGTGTTACCTACCTCAGTTATGTAACAGTCAACGGTCAACTGCACATTTTCCCAAAGGAGTAGGTTAGGGCTTGATGGAAATTACTGAATTACTGAGAGGGAACCATGAGCCTCAGTTTTTCCCATCTTTAAAATGGGGATGGTAAGACCTAGCCTGCAGTGTTTTTGTGGGAATTAGAGGTAAAGTGTGTACGGTGTTCAGCAAAGCTTGGCACATGGTAAGTACTTAATAAATTACAGCTTTTGGGGTGATCCTGAAAAATGACATCGATAGATCCAACAACAGTTCACAAAGTGCGTGGGTGAGAAATCAGGCCAATAGCTGGATCAATCAGTTGCATTTGGGTCCTTGGTCAGCTGGGCAGCTCAGGACTGGGTCCTTGTCCTCCTTCCTAGCTGGCTGCCCTTGTCCTAGTCACACTGCCATTACTTCCCATTTTCCAAATGTCAGCTCAAATGCCACCTCACCATCCTCCCTGAGCACTCTACTCCCAATAGCACTTTCTGCTCTGCCTCATTGTCATTTATATTAGTTATCATTACCTGACATTACCAATACATCGACTCGTTTCTTAATTAGCTGCCTTCCCCCTTTGAACAGAAGTAAGGAGTGGGCAGAAGCTGTTTTATCCCCAGGACTTAGACCAGAGTCGGGAACAGGTTAGATGCTCGCTGAATTTTGATTTTGTTTTGCTCTTGAACACTTCAGTAAACTTACTATACACAGGAGAATTTTAATGATAGAGATGCATAAGTTTAATTGATACTTTTTATTGGTTTGTATTAATAGGACTTCCTTATATATTCTGGGTATAGATCCTTCTGATGTTTTTTTTTTTTTTTTTTTTTTTTAAGATTTTATTCATTATCTTTAGAGAGAGGGGAAGGGAGGGAGGAGGAAAGGGAGAGAAACATCAGTGTATGGTTGCCTTTCACCTGCCTCCAGCTATGGACCTGGCTGGAGACCTGGCTTGCAACCAACCTGGTTACGTGCCCTGGCTGGGAATTGATATGCCCTGATTGGGAATTGATCTTTTGATGTTTTAAGGGTTGTTAAGTATATTCCCAACTAGTTTAGGAAACCTCTGCATTTGGGGATTTTGAGGCTGGTTAATAAGGTGAATACTGACCTACGATAGTCACCTGGCTCCTGTGTTTATTTTCAATTCGTTTAGAAGCCAGAGGGGAAGAGGGTATGACCCCACCTCTGAACCAACAACAACCAATTTTGAGTGTGCTGGTTCTCCTCTTTTGAATCTACTTAGCAAGATGGGGTTAAAATAGGGGAAGCTTTGAAGTGTCTGCTCCACCTGTGGGGGTGGAGCAGAACACGTCTCTACTCAACAGAAGGTGTTGCAGAATAAAACTTTCTAGAAATGTATCAAACATACTATGCTTCAAGATTCCTTTCCAACAGATATAAGTGGGCAGCTCTCACTGCATTGACACAGAGGATCTGTTTAGTGGAAGTTTAAAAAGTTGGGGGTAAACTGGATGAGTTACGTTCTCCGGTTCCTCCCAACTCAAAATCTTACGCTTCTAGATTAGAAGCCTCCCAAAAGCAAGGATCCAACTTTCTAATTCCTGATTATCCTAATTCTTCACTTCCAGGTCCAAAAATTGCATTCCCGTTAAGCTTGTTCAATGAATGAAAGAAATCAGTCTTACCATGTCAATGATTTGGGTCGGGGGGAATGAGTCCCTTTTCTAAGTTTTTAGGAAAGTTAGGAAAACTTAAGCTGGTGTTAATGAATACTTCTAAAGGCAGGTTTTTTAATAACCCACAAGAATTAAAAATGAATAAACCCTTCAAACAAGAAAGAAAAAAAAAAAAAAAAAATACAGGGACCCAGAGGTCCCCTGGCTGACAGAACTGAGTCACAGGCTCGTTCTGTAGTCACAGCTCAGAGCTAGTAGTGCAGATTCTTTACTAGTTCTGTCAATGCGCACACAGACCTAATTCCCTAAACCTTTATACCACACGGAGGGAGACGGGCCACCTTGTGGGAAAGTTTCCTAATCTAATCACCTACCTGCAAGGAGGCGGGTATGCCACAGAAAAGCATCCGCTCCTGCAAGACTCCTGCTGTCAAGTTCTGCATTCTTAGCTTCAGTCTTAGCCTCCCCCGCCCCCACAACACAATTTCCCCAAATCTCTACAAATGGCCTTGATGATATGGATACAGGCAAGGTCAACCAAAACCAAACTACCAACCATATAGCATTAAAACACTCAAACGCTCTGTTCAGACTCTACAGGGATTTTTCTTTCATTTCTCAGACAGGTGCGTATTACCATCCACATTTTTTGGTGAGCAAACGGAGGACCAGAAGGTTAACCAACTCGCCCTACCATAAGCTACACCTGCCCAACATTATTTTTTCTTCTATAGCAGGTCTTGGGTTAAACAGCTTACCACAGGAATAGTTTCTATACCTAACCAACATCATAGTTCACAATTACATGCGAGTCACTTCAGATGCAACGAAACACCTTCTGATCTGACACTAGGATTCAAAACGTGGTTCAGGTTCATCTGCAGTGATATAAAGAGAGGGAGCGCATGGGATAAATTCACAAATGCGGATTTACCGTGATCTTTCTCACCAACTAGGTTAGGCTGGGGCCAAGGGAATCAGGCCACATCAGGAACCCATTTTCTAGGTGTAAATAAATGGTTTTTCAATAGGTGTAGAGGTCCAGGTAAGCAAACATCTTTTAAAACCAGCTGAGTTTCAATCCACATGCTGCTCTTTCTCAGACATTTCCTTAATGAAAAAGTCATATTGAATAATCCCACACAATAGTGGCGAAGTCTCAAAATCCTAGAGGAATGAGGGCCACCCTCTGGGGTGGAGGATTTTTGAGAAGAAAGAGACGTAAGAACGGGGAATGGGTTTGCATGCTGTTATCTGCCCTCTGTTTCCTCATCCTCTTCACCCTCAGAGACACATGGATAAGGTCACTGGCTGATGGATCGGTTGGGCCTAGAGCCAAGGGATGTATGTTAATGAAATGCATCCTCAAGAAACATCCGAATTCTTTGCCTGCGGCCTGCGGACAGGCTTCAGGGAATTATAAAACCCTCATGTTTCGCTTAAGAATCCTGTGTATATGATAACATGTGCATTTTTATAGAAAGAGTCTTTATAGCTCTCACAAGATTCTAAAAAGGTACCAACGACCCACCAAAGCTGCTGAGGCCCTACATGAGAAAAACTGACCAGATACAAATTGCTTTGTTCTGAGATAAGTCTTCATTTAATATCAGGGTTGATTTTGAGACTCTATGGTCATCAGCCACTCTAGGCAAAACAGAACTCCTCTCTGGTTTTTGCCAGGAGAAGATACTGATATTGGAGATACTTAAAAAAGGTACTGACTCTTTCTGCTTCTTACAAGTAAACTCAAATGTAGAGGAGAAAGCAGATGTTAAAATAGAGTGTTCCAACTTCCTGTGAATTTGGATTTATTCCCAAATAAAAGTTTAAATAAAGAAAAAAAAAATTAGGTGTGATCTGGATTTGGTACTATCTCCAGAAACTCTCTCATGGGCCACGTTATAATAATCCGGATACCTTCTTTCTCCTCTAAATACAGAGCTTACAATCATTATCCGGCTCTGCTGTAAACCGTCAGTAGCTTTAGGCTGCAAAATGAGTCAAACATCACCCTTTCACAGGTTCAGGAGCCTGGGAATTATCCAGCACAACACCGACGGATCCCAATGGGACGATGGTTAGAAGACAGGGTAAAAAACAATGAGGTGAAACTAAAGGAGACCCTCTCATTGTTTCACAGGATTTTGACTCTCCCTCCAAAAAGCGAAAGTTCAATACATCAAACAGGTCACACAGTTCCTTTGAACGCTCACTGATTCCCTGAAAAAATCTCTAGCTTGGTCATGTGCAGAGGTGGCTCAGTGACCTAGCCCTCCACACACCAGCCCAGTGAAACGCTTCCCAGGGTCCAACAAGCTGTCTCCGCTGCTGCTTCATGGAGCTCAGGTTCACACCTGACCTGAGACACACTTGTGTTCAATACAGATGGTGACAATGGTAGGCTGGGGGTGGGGGGCGGGGGGAGAAGAGACCTCCTCCATCAATAAAAGAATTAAATTTTTTGAAGGAATTCACTCTTAAAATTGAGTTCTGACAAGGCCCTGTCTCCTACTTATTTCCTATCCATTTTTCTATCTGGCGTAACTAGCCCAATACCCAGAACTCAGTAAATGCTAAATAACTGTTTATTGCGTTTTGCCACCTACTTTTTCTGTGTCACCATGCACTCTTAGAAAACCGCAGTCCAAAATAAGTTTCACTATAAATATTAAACCATCCAATGGTCCTAGTTTCTTTACACTAATGGTACTCTTACATCTATCTTTTAAAAAATCATTGTTTTATTTTTTATATCTGTCTTGAGACAGAGTAGAGATTTCTTTACGTATCAAGAAAATTGAAAAGTAAATTCAAACCATGTCCTATACATAGTCAATAAATGGAAAGAATGAATCAAGGAAGGGCAGGTTTAAATCTTCGGTCAATTCTGTGTCTCTTGGATTTAAGAAAGCAAAAAGGAATTCCTGGACATTTGTGAGAGAGATTAACTCTCAAAACAAGAATGCTCTCAGAATGACTGCCAAGTTTCAGCATGACACTCTTAACTTCGATTATTTTTTACAATCAACCCAATAAAACCTAAAGAATGATCTGAGTTGCATTTATGGGTGTCCTCATGCTAGCGTGGGCAAAGGAATATTTAGCTATGGTTAAAAAGTTAGAAAAATAATTTTTAAGAATCCAATTCCCAACGTTGGTTATATAAACTGTGGTGGTGATTATATTAAGCTAAACATCTACATTAAGAAAGAATATTTTAATTTGTATAAGCCTAACAATTAAGTCATATACAGGACACATATTCACAATATTTTGAAGGATGAACTTAAAGTAAGAGAGGAGGAACAGAAAAGCCTGGTTCAGAGTGCACAGAAAATTCCTCTAGAAATCTGTAACTGGTTGCACGTCAGCTCTTCGTTGAACAGAAATGTATTCAATAGTGGAATGCCTGCTTACGTTGAATCCACAAGTGCTCCTTTGTCCAGGGAACTTGACATCTAGGAAATGATCAAGCTGTAAGCTTTGCTTTTGTTGCACTAAACACCTTATACTCTGCACCCCAATGCAAAAGGAAAAGAGGAAAAACAAATTTCAGATGGGAATAACGAATTTCAGTCTTGAGTAAAAAGAAGTAGAATTCCAACTATGGACACACACTGGAAAGGAGTTAGGTCATTTTAAATGCCTTATCAGGTTTGTGTATGTTGTTCAAAAGATAGGAGTTACAATTTGGGTTTTAATTTTTATAGACTACCTCTGACTACCAAGCAGATCCTTTTATTGCCAGAAAACTAGCAGAGAAAAGAAAACATCCAAACAGACTGAGAAAGAAAAGATCGTCCCCAAAACAGTGGGAACAGATATTTCTTTTTATGCTTCTCTTTACTAAAACAAAATGTTATCGGCATGTTGAACAGCTTTTGAACCAATATGTGGGCCTTGGGTGAAATTTTCCATCTGAACAGTCATGCATAAGCCAAAATTAAACTAAAACTAAAACTAAAATATTATGCTCCTAAACGAGTCTTTATGCACAGTCAGGGGGCAATACAGACTAAACTACCATTTACATTCATTCTCCATCTCTATTTTCTCGTTGGTGACATTTGCTGGTCCTTCGGTGGTGCATTAGAACCTTGTACAATTACCCTTACAGTGGGTCTGCTACAGAAAAACCGATGAATTAAAGACCTCCATTACCTTCCACTGAGTGATAGCTACCCCAACTTAGGAATCTATGAGGAAAAACTCAGATAAAAGGGCGGCAAAAGATAAAAAAAAGAAATACAATTAAAATAGGAAATCGTCAAAGGTAAATTGACTGTAGTGCCTTAACTACAGTCTTGGCGTGTTGTGAAATTTAAATTTTACCCTTCTTCAGCACCAAGCTTTCAAGTGGTAATACCTGATTTAATAGCTAAAATTCACCCCTCTGCAGTGACGAAATCAAATTCTATAAGCATGCAAGCCTGTAACTGTTACCACAGTCAGTCCGTACGTACTCCGTTCAGTGGATTGGCAGCTGGCACCCTGAGACCACAAATGTGGGTTCAATTTCCACATGGGTCAACTTTGCATCTTACTGTTGATGTAAAATCCGTACATTCTGAGAGAAGCAACTTGGAGGCTCTGCTTCGGAGCCCCAGAGAAGTGGAGTAATAATAATAACTGTTATAATAATTATTGCTAGCTTCGAAATCAAGGGTAAGTTGCTCAAGCATGCTTAGCCTCAGTTTTCTTGCCCGTAAAAGGAAGATAATCCGTGTCTCACAGACATTACCCTGAGATACATGTTGATGACAACATGTGTGCAATGTTTGTAAAGAACCCAATGCGACGTCATGCACTGGGTGAGTTTTGGCAGGTGCCTTCTTGCTGGCAGCCTGCCATCAGAGCAACGCGTAACTGCAGAGAAAGGTGCTTACAAGTGTCTCTATCTGACTTTATGCACTTTAATTAATGGTTGATGAAGCCCAGAATTCTGGGAAGCTCCATTACATATTAAACATTCTCAGAGACACATTGTGTGTGTGTGTGTGTGTGTGTGTGTGTGTGTAGGAGGGGAACTTATCTATTAACTTTCTACCCAGCCCCTTCCAAAAATAACTGTGTGACACAAAAACCAGAATTTTGCAACCCTAACTCATGAGGCCATCGGTCTTGAAACAGGCACTTCATTTATTTCACGTCTTACCTTTTCGATTTTTTCATCCAGCATTCTGAAGAATTCTTGCTGGCTCTCGGAGATGTGCATGCTGAAAAACAAAGCGTAGTGAAGTGCATGTTTCAATGTTTCCTGGAACCTCCCTCCCTCAAGAAAAATGCTGAGCTCCTAAACTCGGAGGCAGATATTTATTTATAGCAGACTTTGCCACTGAAATACCCTCAAGTCATCGTAAGCATAAGTGTTATTATTCCAGCAATCCTACAAACGCGTTTCACAATAGTCTATCGGAGCCTGTGATTTAAGAAATACAATTTCCTGTCAATGCACATGTTATTTATAGCGATGTTCCTGGGAGATGTGTGCCAAATTCTTCCTCCAGACACACACACGTTTGTGATCTCAAAAAGCCTAGGCAAGCGAGCCCGTGACATAGTTCCACCCGGTGTGGAACTGCAAAAATATATATTATTATACGGAAATGTGGGTTTTACCAAGGTTGTCAGCATCAGCACGATATTCAGCTGACCTTACAGCTGCTGGCTGGCAGCAAATGTGCTGAGAACTTGACACTGGCCCCGAACACCTGCCCTGGTGACAGTGAAAGCCCCTCTCGGGGGCCGAAGTTCCACTGGAATAAAGGAGGAAGCCAGGAGGCAGGTGTGGGGAGCACCGGCCCTGTGTCCTTGCTGGTCCAAGCAGACTTGGTGAGGTGAACGTGGCCACAGGGGTAAGGACAGAGGAGAGACGGCTGATGGGAAGGGCACGGGGAAGAAGGGGCTGAGTCATTTTAATGACTATAGCTTCTACCTAGCAAACAGTTGTGGGTCCCAAGGAGGTTCAGGGTGCTGGGGTGACAGACACATTGCACAGTGTTTCTTTCACTCACGGTTAGTGTCATGGCCGTGGGGGGAGGGGAGGGGGGCTCTGAAATGGTTTCTTCCCTTCAAGTGTAGGTGTGGGGAGCAGGTGTGACATAGCTCTTGGCATGGCCCCTCATCCTTTAGGGCTCACAGACAGTGACCCCAAACCCTCAGCCCTCCCATGACAGGTGACGGGGCTTCAAGGATGCTTTCCCCCGTGTATAAAATCAACCTCTAAAAGCCGGATGCACAATGACATATGATATCCATGGGAAACAGTAAAGATACCTCAGCCATGATGCACTTCCACAAGTGCCAAGCATGTTCGGCGTTTACAGGCTGCCTTGCCACCTTGAAATACAGGATGTAGCTGGGCTAGACAGAAGACTGAGTGGGAAAAGGGTGACTTATTTATGATCAAATCCTGAAGCACTACATGAGCTCTTTCAGATAAGTTCCACTGTCCCTGGAAGGGAGGCAGACAGACCTCTGCTGGATGCGACCCGAGATGATAAGTGATAGAATGACAAGCTAGTAAGCAGAAGGTGGGCTCAAAGAGCTCTAGCGCTAAAGTATGTGTCTGCAGCTTTTAGGTTTCAATGACTTTTTAAAAAGTTTCCAAATAATAAAAAACGGAAGCCAGCAAGGTATGAGAAAGCAAGTTCCAAATTCCCTAACACATCACCTGCAAGAATGAAATTCGGTGACCCGGCGGGTTGCGGGCAGCCTTGGCCCCCAACACGGTTCTCTCTTCCTGACCATCATTATCAGTTTTCAACTGGACCTCGGGGGAGCGGGGTTAATCCTGGCCCCATCATGACGCCCTTGCTTGGAGTTCACGCACGGCTTGTGCCTGCTTTGAGCTCATTAATTTATTTTTAGAAAACAGTAAAATAAGCACCCATGAAACCAGAACAAAAAGCAAAAGCTAGGACCCACCAACCTGCATTATTTCAGTGGTTTTAAGTTGACAAAGAATAGGCCCTGGCTGGTAGCACAGTGGATAAGGTGCCGGCCTGCAAACCCAAAGGTCGCAGGTTCGATTCCCCAGCCAGGACACATAACCAGGTTGCAAGCCAGGTCTCCAGCCAGGTCTGTGGCTGGAGGCAGGTGAAAAGCAACCATACATTGATGTCCCTCTGCCTCTCTCTCTTCCCCTCTTTCTAAAAATAATGAAATAAAATCTTAAAAAAAAAAAAAAGAATGTATCTCGCTCTGTGCAATCTCCTAGGGTTCACTTATTTCTCCTAGCATTGCATTTGCTGGGTCCATCCAGCACTGGGCCCTGCCCCACTACATCCACTTTATTAGCTCATTTAAACATTAACTCAGAATGAACTAACTTAATGATAACTTGAATAGTCCACTGTGTGAATACAGTGTACTTTATTCTTGCCAATTTCTAGGTAAAGGGTATCTGGGTGGTTTCTAATGATTAAGATGTTCTTACCACGCCACTGTGATAAGCAATGGAGGTACACTGTTTTTCATTTATTCCCCAGCCCCATAAGACACTTTCATTTTCCTCTTGAGAAAACTAAAGCTCAGCGACATTAGGTCACTTGCCTGAGACCAAAAATGTCTGTAAGAATGAGTTCCAGGCCTTGGAGCAAGTGAAGATGTGAGAATGATCTCCTTTTGTTATTAATGAATCTGTCATTGTCTGGTATGAGATTTTCCTCCCTCTCACAGGGGAAACATCTCCTTGTTTTATGCAACTGCATGCTAAATAAGAGTCTCCATGATGCTGTGAGTCAGCAAGTTAAGACCATTGAAACTCTTTTTCTGGGCGGGAAGGATTTTGTAGCTGAATTCCAGGAACCCAAGTTCTGACTCGCAGTGTACAACACCCACATGAGCATGCGGCCGTGTGAGGAATTCCCTCGTAATTTTCACGTAAAAGGATGAGCCACTTGCATCGAGTCCTCTGAAAGGCTCAGCTCCTCCGGTCAGGTGGAGAAGTGCGGTGTTTTCAGTGTCAAAATTACATCCAAGGCCGTGGAAATTCCCCTCCATCCAGCCTCCGCTTAGAACTCAAGAGATAAGGGAAGCACAGCCTGTAGCCAAAGGCTGGGACGAAAAGATAACTGCCTGTCATCACATATCTGTTGTTCCCAAAAGCAGATCAAGTGATTAATTCAAGGAATCAGTTCAAGGAAGTGAACTAGGAGGGTGGTGATGTGCCGATACACTGACATTGTAAATGCTAAGTGGATTTTTAAATGTCTAGTTTTTTGTTTTTTTTTTCCCGAGGGTCAAAAATGAAATCCCTGAGCTCATTCAGCACCTGCGAAGAGTCCTGATCACCACCTCACAGTAGTGGCACTGAAGCAACACCACAGACACTAGGCCAGGTTCCAGTGATTGTGAACTAAGGTTCTTTTTGTCAGGTCTCCAGGGAGGAATCAGAGATAAGACAACTTCTACTGAGGATTCTGACCTGTGCGGGCTAGTACCGTAACACGTAATAGTTAAATTTACTTTGGAGTGGGGTGACTGTGGCCATTGCGTACATGGGGTCCTGAGCCCTGAAGGACCCCTGAAGGACCCCTGAAGGATGGGGAGGTAACTTTAATGTCAAGCAAAGTCCATTTTATCACCACACCACGGTAGATTCAGTCCTAGGATGATTGAGAGAACTACTCATTTTCCTCTTTAACTTTTTCATTGTGAGATACATAATACAGATCAAAGAAAACATAAAATGGTGTTTGTTTTTAAATAATGGTAACAAAGGGCCACCCATGTGATCATCAGATTAAGCAATAAACCCACGGTCCCACTGTCTTCCAGGCAGTCAGGAAGAAACAATATTCTTAATTTAACGCCTTGCCATTTGCTTGCTTGTCTTTATTGCTCTGGCATTTATACATACCTAACATATTGCTTAGTTCTGCCTGTTTGGGGATTTTATATGAATGAATCTAGATGTAGGCAGGTACTACTACTTCCTTTATGGCTGCGACCTCACATTTGTGAGATTCCTTCATGTTGGTGTGTGTAGCTCTAGATTGTTCATTTTCACTGATGCGTAGTATTCCTATCACAAGAATATGCCATATTTTTGTTAGCCGTTATATTTTTGACAGACATGCAGGCTTTACCTTTAAGAACTCCAAGGACTCACGCACACAGTCCTGCTATGGATATTTCTGCTGCGCCCCTGTCCAAGACTTTGTGTGCCTTAGAGTGAAGTCGCTGGGGAAAGGGCTGTGGAGAGGCAACTTCACTAGATAATGCAGATTTTTTCCCAAAGCAACTCTATCAGGTCAGATTCCCACCAGAGGCATTAAAAGTGCCCGTGTCCCACGTCATGGTCAATGTTTTGTATTGTCAGATTCCTAGATTTTTGCTAATCTTGGGGTGTGAAGTGTCATTTTTTTAAACGTACAATAGCCATTCATGTTTCTTCTTTAATGAAATGGTTGCCCATGTCTTTATAGACTGTTTTTCCATGAGTTCTGTCTTTTGCTCATTGACTTACAGAAATACTTCATATATTCTGCAAATCCAATTATTGTCAACGATCTGAATGGCAAACTATTTCATCATTTCGTGACTTTTTACTTTCCTATTCTATATTTTGATAACTAGTTCTTCATTGTAATGCGGCCATAATAATTAATTATTTTCTTTAAGATCTGCATCCTTCGTGACTTTAATTTTTTTTCCTATCCCATCGTCATAAAGATATTCTCCTGTATTTTCTTCCAACTGATCCCTTAAATGTCCACTCTGTCATTTACTGTGGGACTGTTTGGGGGTTCTCTTGTCTCCTTCTTTAGACCAAACCATACTGGTCATAGTTACCAAAGCTTTATAGTAAGTCTTGATGACCTGGTGAGCAAACTGGAACTCACTGTGAACATATTCTTAACTTTAAGAACAATATAAAAATAGGAACTTGAACTTACTTTGCTCTGGGTTGATGAACTAATCCCGGAAGCTCTTTATTGGTTTTAAGTCTTGCATTAGAACTGGCACTTTTTTCCTGAAACACACAAACATGCAAAAAACCACATGAGAATCAGCAGTGTGACTTTTCATCACAGAAATGCTCAATGTGTCCGGGACCCTCCACAGCTGGTTACTTCATAAGGACAAAGTCCTTCCAAATCTGTTTCACAGTCCAGGTAGAACTACCAAACTTTGTAATGGAATGTTGTCATGAAGAGAGAAACTTACTTTACAATAGTCGTGACTGTTTAGAAAATAATGTGTAGCTACTATATGATTTTTAGGCCATGTGACTGATAGTGAGAATCACGAACAGAAGATTCTTGTGTCCAAAAGACAGGAGTGCCATTCCAACCATTGCTGACTCATCCAGGTTATGTGATTTCATGTGTTTTATTTGTGAGAGCCAACTGGAGTCATTAAAACCTAACGCTTGTGCAAGGCTCTAGCAGTGACAGAGATAAGTGCATGACTAAAAATAGTCACTATTTTCTATATCCACTACAAACACTGGGATTGAATTCAATTGAATTAATAATGTTCAATACTAGCCTGTGTTCAAGATGCACTCTTTGGCTATTAGCCTAATATGATTTCTTATTCCCAGTAAACCAGCCAAATGGAAAAAGAAGCATCCTCAAATCTCAAAATAGATATATATCAGTAATGATAATAAAACTATTCTGTTCTTTTTACATACATTATTTAAATTTTTATTTATTAAATTCTTTTACTCTTTAGAGAGAGAAGGGAAGGGAAGGAGAAGGAGAGGGAGAGAAACATTCATATGAGAGAGAAACATTGATCAAACCTGCAACCCAGGCATGTGCCCTAACTGGGAATTGAACCGGCGACCTTTCACTTCGCAGGACAACACCCAACCAACTGAGCCACACCAGTCAGGGCTACAGACGTTATTTAAAAAAAAAAAATATTCAAGATGCTTTATCCTTTGCTTACAAAACATATCCCTAACATGAAAGAAAAGACTACACTAAACCAATTTAAGAGAGAACTACACATGCAAGGAACCAGCAGTGTGGCCATAATTAAAGACCTCGGCTAGGGGCAGGAATGAAATTCCTGTGGGCCAACCCACCCTTCTCCCCACATGCAAAGCGAGGGGCCCAAAATAAACTCTTTTGAGTTCATCTTTCTCCTAGGACCATGAAATGAGATGCCAACGACTTACACATTCCGCTGCTGGTTTGCTATTGGCCGTCAGACATGAGCTTATCTGTAGAACATCAGTATTCCAAAACATAGGGTAAGTTTGGGATTTTCTAGGAAAAGAATCATTACAATTCTTTGGCAGTCTATCTTACCTTCCTCTCCTCACACTAAACTTAAGAATGTTTTCATGAACAATTACCAAGTATAAAATATATGTACATATTGTTTTCTCTGCTGATGTAGTCAGGGGACAACAGATGAACTCCCTAATTTCTTTTAGAGCAGGCGGGAAGACAGTCAGAAGATGCTAATGCACTGACACCGGGTGGGCACCCACCCCCACCCCGCCTCTCTTTACCATGAGTGCTGCCGGGCCTGGTTTAGGGGCCTGGCACTGTAAGTCCATAATTCACTAAATTATAAATTTTAGTACATTGACAGAGCTGTGCGATTACCACCCCAATCTAGTTTTAGAAAAACTATCATCCCAAGTCATTTCCTCAAACTCATTTGCAGTTATTTCCTGCTCTCAGCTGTCGTCCCAGGAAACCCCAATCTGCTTTCTGTCTCTCCATTCAAATTTGCCTTTTCTAGATCCATGCAAATGGACTAGTAACATTTTTCACTGAACGTTAACATTTTTGAAGTTTATCCGTATTGTAGCACATTTCAGCATTGAGCTTAGTTGCATTGTTAAATTAAATTATATCCAACAACGTATGGATATACCACATTATGTTTATCCATTCATCCAGATTGTTTCTAATTTTGGCAGTTACGAATCGTGCTGCTATGACCATTTGCGTGCACGTCTTTGTGAGGACGTGTATTTTCATTTCTCTTGGGTAGATTCCAAGGAGCGGAACTGCAAGATTCTATCACGAGTTCATAGTCCAATGTTGACGATGTCACTCAACTATTTCCTACAGTGGCTGCACCATCTTATATTCCCACCAGTAGTGTACATGGTTCCGGCTTCTCCACATCCCTGACATCGCCTGATTATTGCCCTTCAAGTGGGTGCCTCCTTGTGGGCTCTCTTTATTTGGAAAATGTGACTTACTTGGATTTGTTCTTGTATTTCCCGTACCTGCCCGGGACACCAAGAATCTTGCTACATGGAGCGTTCATATGCCTACCGGTGCGTCAATAAGTCAGTTCTGTATTTGCTTAGAGACATCATTTAACTTCTACTTTGGCTGTTTATTGAAAGGGAGGTTTAAAGAGATTTCTTAAAACAAACAAATAAATAAATAAAACAGAACAAAACAAGCACACAAACAAAACCAGGAAGGGCAGGAGGAAGAAGGAAGCTGATGGGAGCCCAGATGGAGCAAACTCAACAGAGGGGCCGAGCAGATTTCCAGACTGAGTGTGAGTCTCTGGGATCGAGGCCCAGGAATCTGCATGTCAAATAAGAGACCTTAACAGATGTTTGTGGGCTTCTATTTCAGAAAAGACACCCACATGCTTAGGATCCCCCCAGCTGGTTTTCCACACAAGTTCTCAGACCGAGCCCCAGGGTTCCACAGAGCTGTCCCAGGGGTCGGGAGAGAGGCCCGGCAGAGCAGAACCCCCTGAACTGTTTCCGACCTAGGGACTCCATCAGTTGGAAAAAAGCCTCCATTTCTCCAAAGTGTTTGCAAACAAATGTCAGGTAGCGACAGGCTTATTTAAACAGCAAATCAAACAACTTTCCCCTGTGCTGGGAATAATAACTTTCTTGCTTTATGAAAAGACCACGCTTGTCAGCGTTGAGAGCAAACTTGTCTTTTCCTTCCTAGTTGCTCTGCTGCGGGAGGCAGACAAACCATCTGTGTTCCTGCTGCTCCCTGGTCCCTGGGTGGCATTGTCCAAAGGGCAAGTCAGGATAGCAAGTGGGACTGAAGGCTTCTTTACAAAATTCCCTCCGACTCCACCTCCCTGTTGGGAAGAGATGAAACCTCTTTTCTTCCTGCCACTTCTTTGTCAGTGTTGTTTCTCGGAGTCTGAAAGGACCCAGGCAGCGGAGTCCCTGGGAGGTTCCCTGAGTTGGTTCTGGGTCGGAAGTGTGGGAGAAATCTCATTTGCTTTCTCTGGGCCCAGCCAAATAAAGAAATCCCAGGGCCAGCTGCATGCAGGAGGCTGGAGACCTGGAGAGAAGAAGCTCCAGTGGGAATAACAGCTCCAGAGACTGTTAAGGAGGGACCTGCACAGGGAAAGGACACAAAAGCCCCAAAGAGGACTTCTCCACGCATCCCACCCTCCACACAGACCGGGTTTTCGTGTACATCTGGACCACTGCACTTCAGCAAGTGCGTGAAAACTGGAATAACTCACGTATTGTAGAGCTGAATGTGTTCCTTTTTAAATACACGTGCATGCCTTAGGCCTCCTAATTTTGGTTAATATGTGACCTTTTCCAGTTTTCCCACTGCCTGCCCAAAGAGATGATTCAAATTAGCAGTATTTTGTTAGAATTACTTAGCAGGGATGAGGTTGGCATGAAAAGTCTCCACATCATGGAAATCCTTTTTTTTTTTTCCCTATAAAATAGGGCCATGTACCTCATTTTATATCCAGCAAATGTTAAGTGGGGGTGAATCAGTTTTAAAAACTCATTTTTTTTTCACACAGTTGCTTCTCAAGGTAGATTAGAAACACTTAATCCTTAAAAAGTAAACAGCATTGTAAGAAATTGCTCATTCATAGCACACCAAACAATCTAGAACAACGTCATTAAGGCATCACTGGCATTAGTTGAAAGGAGGAAGTTATACTGTTATAGATTACACAGCTGTGAGTTAAGGGTGTTTTCAACAAGATGATGTCTCTCCCAGTTTTTCAAAGAACTAACATATACACACCCAAGAGAATGAACTAATTTGGAAGAACCAGATTTAATTCTTGCCCCAAAAGTCTGTATCAGTAAAGGCAGGCTAGGCTACGTTGCAATGAAAAACAAGGCTCAGTATCAGTTCAAGCACATACAGGTTTATCCCCTGCACATGCTCTGTGTCTGGGGTGGCAGGAGGGCTCCGCTCATTCTAGTCACTAAACCACAGTAGAGAAACCTATCGGCCCATCCGCCACTACACCACTGTTAATGGTACCCAAGTGCCAGACTGCGCCAAGAGATCTGAGAAACAGTTCTCATCCACTGAAGAAAACAATTAGGAGGGTGAACAGATGTTTCAAAGTGATAGTATGGGGTCGGGTGGGAGCGCTCCTAGGGGATGACACCTCACTCAGATGACAAGGTAGTTACCTGGCACCCCACCCAAAGAGGTAACTCGGACCAGACGAAGGGTAGAAACCCAGTTTACTTCATGAGTGTCGGAGGGCGGGAGAGAAGGCAAAGGGCGATCCGGAGCCCAGGCCACAGCTACTGGTGGTCCAGCTGGAGGCTGCTCTCGGTTGGGGTTTTGTACCCCTGCCTGTGGGTTGCCGGGGCCCCCGGGTGCTCCCAAGTTTTCCGCCTCAGCTGCACCTGCTGGGGCAGTTTCAACTGCCAACGTCCAGGTTCAAGACCCCACTGGTGATGGGGACTTTTCACCCTGTGCAAACAATTCACCCTCCAGAATTAAGGTCAGGGACACTTCCTGGAGACAGACCGGGCAGGGCTGCGTGGAGGGGCGAACGTGTCTCCTGGAAGAAAAGGAGAATGGGGCACCTGGTAGGGCCGGAGAGAGGCTGGGGCACCCACAGGGCGTGTGACAGACGCGGTGCGGGGCTGAGGTGGGCAGGAGCTGGGCTGCGGGGCTTCACACTTGGGCGTTTGGATTTTCCCTTGGGACTACGGGCAACCACTGAAAGAGCTCCAGAAGCTTCTGGCGAATGCCAGAATTGCATTTCAGGGGTGGAAGCAGAGAGGGAGCAGGCAGCTGAGCCAGGAAATCAGGAGGGAGGCGCTGCAGAACCCCACACCAGTGCCTGGGCTCTAGTGTCGCACGGCAGACGCCTCTGTCCCGCTTCCTGCTGTGTGGCCCTGGGGTTCCACATCCCCAGGCTTCAGCAATAAAAGTAGTGCCCGCTTCCCTGGGGCAGCGCAGGCCTCTCGCAGAAACGGGTAGCTGCTCTGGGAATAGAGAGGAGAACCGAGGGGTCAAGGAAAAGTCCTGGGTGCCCACTCCATGCTAGGCATCTTGCTGGACCTGGAGAGGAACAATGGAACAACAACAAAAAAAAAAACACAGACCTGGATTTTTAAAGAAACAACAAGAAAAAAAAAAAGACAAAATTGCGATGTCAGAGAAAAACTCAAATGCAAAAATATAATATGAGAATTCCTAAGATCTGAGGTCAACTGAATGCCTTGGGGAGATGGAAGCGGAAAAGGTATAGCGGAGGCTGGCGGCCCCATTTCTGGCTTAGCTGACCATTTATTTCTTCTCCCTTGCTATGACTGGTAATGAATGGGTTGACGTGCCACCTGAAGGCCTCTTTCTGGGACAGCAAAGCAAGGGTGACACAGGTATTAAGGCCGACATGGGCCGGGCAGAAGTGCATTTCCCTGGACGGGGATGGAACAGGCTTCAGGGCACAGGGGTGGTGCAGACACAGAGAACATCTGTTAAAAGTGTGTTTTAAAAAAAATCTTTTAATGTGTTCACATACAGGGGTTTTGAGTTTGTGACCGGTAGGGTAGAATAGACCTGATTCCTTTTTCATCTCTTATTTTGTCCATCCCTTCTGTGATTAGTCCTGGCTAATTCTAAATTTAGCTCTTTGCCCATATGCTCTCTTCTATACCTTCTGAAACCTCTGCCATCAGAAGTCAGAGTAAACAGGGATGGGGATGTTTTAACATCGCCCCCAGGCTTTCTAGCCAATACCAGCGTCAATTCTTCATCAATTCTTTGTGGTAGGATTACTTTTCCATGTGGATGGAGGCAGTCCGTCTCTAGACTCCTATACCTACACCTGACAGGCAATAATCCAACTCTGCCTTGTTCCACGGTTGATGTACTTCTAGCCCATGGCTACAAAAAGACTGGTCAGTTGTGTAGCTAACATTTGGGTTAAAAAGCTCTTTAAAATTGAATCTGCAGGATTCTTAGGGATGCTTACTGGTGCTTAGGCAATAAAGAGTAAGCACCATTATTATTTTTTTCTTTTTTAAAATTCTCCTTTTGGAGAAATGGTGCTGCTGGAAATATCTTCCTTCTCAACTTTGCCAATAGAATTAACCCTGAGATGCCTAAGGGGGTGTTTATAAACATCCACATCTCTATTTCTTATCTTCTCTGTCTTTCAGGAGCTTTCTAGAAAAGCTCTTGTGCTTTTCCACATTTATTTCTTCCCGGGCGCCCTCAAATTTGTGCCCATTCTCACAATACAAGTGAGGCAAGCACCTGTGCTGACGTGGGGCCGTGACAGGTCTGGGCCCCCTTGGGCGGTCTCCTGCCAGGTAAGAACAAATAACTCACCTTTTCTAACCTTTCTGAGGTGTTTTCTTAGGAGGTTTTCAAATGGGGGATTTATAAATGAGGTGATGAGCTTCCATTCACTGAGTCCACTGTGAGGTCAAGTACTTCGTGAATCGGATTTCATGTTTTCTACTCCTCTCTCTAGTTCCTAAGTTGTGCTCCCTCACTCTTTGCTTCTCCACTTCAGCTAAAATTTTTTCCTGAGTAAAAAGCCAGAAAAAACCAAAACAAAACAAAAAGTGGAACTGGTAATGAGAGAAAACTATGTTAAAACTCACGTTGAAGAGTTTTAATGAACCATACAGGTCCAACCTTCATTCTTTTCTTTTCTTTTTTTTTTTTAAAGATTTTATTCATTATTTTTAGAGAGGTCGGCAGGGAGGGAGGAAGAAAGGGAGAGAAACATCCATGTATGGTTGCCTTTCACCTGCCTTCAGCTGCAGACCTGGCTGGAGACCTGGCTTGCAACCTGGGTATGTGCCCTGGTTAGGAATCGAACCAGCGACCTTTGGGTTCACAGGCCGGCACTAATCCACTGTGCCACCAGCCAGGGCTCCAGTCCCCATTCTTTAAAGACAAGATGCAGAGGCAGAGCTGTGTCTTGCCAAACTTATGGCAAGCTTATGACTACATATAAAATAGATCTTATTAATTCAGCTACATGTATTGAAAACCACAGTGTGTGAAAATCTTATTAATTTAGAAATATTGCTCTTCCCACACTCACAGTTCATGAAACAGTTTAAACTCTCCCCATGCATGTGGCATCTGTGTTTTCCCAGTGTCAGGTGCCCTTTGAGTCTTCTGCTATTTGCACCGTCACTTCTCATTTGTTTGAAATAAAAGGCAGTCCGGTGTCCTGGAAATTTGATTCCAGGCTATAAATACGCATTTACTGGCGGTGCTCCACACTGCACACCATTTATTATACTATGACTGCTGCAAAGTAACTTTTCCAAAGCTGTATATGATGACTCACAGAATAATTAATTTAGAAACTTTTTCTCATATAGAAACAAAACTGATTTTGTCAAGAGACCTCAATAAGCATCTAAAGTCAGTGTTTTAGGCTAGTATGTTTTCCCCAAACTTCAGTTTTTAAAATAATGAGAGCGTCCTATATCATGTAACTCAAATACAAAGTTGCATCGACTTGTCTGAAGAATAATTTTTTAAAAACTCAGCTCACATTCTGGCATGTACCGTAAGAACATAGTGCAAACTCTGACCGCGTGAAGATGACTTACAGGGTATCTTTCAACAAAACCCAAGGTTTCCTGCTAACACTTAATAGAAGCAGTCAAGACTTTATCCCATTTCCCATTTTTCAAATGGGATACTGAAATAGAATCTCACAAACATTAATGTTACATGTGTTGGGCAAGCCATTTGGTAAAATATGCTACGGGCAAAAAAACAAAACAAAACAAAAACAATGTGTACTTGAGCTGGTACATCTGTCTACATGCACTTCTCGCTCTTTCTCCTTCCCACCCCCTCTCTTTATGAAAAATAAACTTCTGGAGAACAGACATAATCCTATTTAATTTGTGTCTGACGTCAGACCCCTACGTATGCATTTCATTGAAGCTCCAGCGATAAACCTGATCGCAGAGAAACGGGAGTTTTTGAGTCCTTGTCACTACAGTCTCTCATACTGACAGAACTAATGGCGATAATGAAAACAATAGCTGTCACTGACGGTACCCTCTCAGGGGGCAGACCCCACGCCAGGGCTCCTGGGCGCTGGGTCGGCTCAGAGCAAATGCCAAACACAGCCCCCTCCACATGGTAAGAGCCCAGCAGATGTCAGCGATTATTATTATTGCTGGTGTTGTTATTGCTAACTTTTAATCCTATCCTCCCCACCCCAACTGTGTGAGGCCAGCGTTCCCAGGGGAGAACATTAAGGAAAACACGAAGGACACAGGGGCTCTGAGATATTCTGCAAGTTGCCGAAGGTCAAGAGTTACTGGCCAAAGGATTAGGGACTCTGCATCTGTTCCAGTTTCAGTACTGTTTTGCCTTCTCAAAAAAAGCCGTATCTATAGGCATTAAAGAGGGTGGGGGTAAGAGGAGCCTAGGCAATTTTAAGCTGCCCCTTTATGTGCTAACACCTACCCCCATACCCCTTCTCTGGCAACCTCTCAAATTTAAATGTTTAAGAAAGGTAATTTCTGCTGGGGAGATAGTACCTAGATCCAGGGGTACCCGGAAGCTGCCTCTTACCACGGAAAACTAACTGCAATACTCAGGAACTTTGAAAGCCAGGTAGCTGCTAGTAATCTGAAATCAGTCTCTGTGAGAGTATTTACACTATAGGAGTTGGCAAACAGTTTGATTCGGTCCCCCCCTCCCCATCCCAAGTGAGCTGATTTATCGGCACTTTATAGAATGATATATAAATGATTTTGTTATAAATTTGTTTGCCATCTTTACTTGAGTCCTTGTTCTGTGCTTGAGATAGGTTGCATGACCATGTGTAGGGTGGCCTTGCATGATCAAGTGGGAACTTTATCCTCAGCTAAGTATCCTTACTGTATGGTCAAGAAGAAACACAATCCAATGGAGTGTTTTGGATGAATTGGGTTGGAACGTCTTCACGCTGCTTTTTTAAAAATTGAGTTACAGGGGTCCACATCCTGGCTCCGCTAGGCTCAGGTCCTAGTTCAAATCTTAGTGCCATGGTCTGCTCCACACCACAGTGACCTACCTCTTCCTGCACTGATGACAGGGAGATCCTTTTCCATCCCCAGGTCATTGTCTGTCACCTCCCTCCCCGACCCCAACCTCCAAAAGAGCACCACCTGGCCACAACCACCTTCTATCACCACTGTGTCTTACAGAAAGCTCGCTGTTTTCTTCTCCAAACCAGGCAGGTTTCTCATCAGGAATTTGCTTTGAAAGAAACACTGTAATCTGAAAATGTGTTAGTGTTTCCCTTCCAAAGAAGAGAAAAGCTCAGCCTCCAACATTCAAGGCAAAGAACAGAATTTAGCTGAACGGTGGTGTACAACAGGACTTTGAGTCCTGCTCTAGAAACTTCTCACACTTCCTTTTAATGATGGCTGGGGGTGGAAGCGAGAGAGGGAAGTGGCAACGAGAACTACCGCCCCCTTGTCTAAGGGAATTGCTCCCCGCTCCACTGCTTCTGTATCATCCAAACAATCAACATCCACCAGAGGGTTGGAACCAAAGCTGCAGAAGCAAGTCAAGGAAGCATGGCAGACGTCATCAGCCTTGTGAAGAACGGCAAGAACCCCCCCCCAAAAAAAAAAAAAACGATCAAAAAACGTACCACAATGACGTCTTCATCCTCCGGGGAGAATGAACCATTTTCTCCCTGCCGTTCCTGGAAGAGGCTTGTCATAGCATGTCGGCTCATCTGCTGACATGTCTGTCTACTCTTACAACAGGCCGTTTTACATGCTTCAACCGAATAGAATGTAAGCTTGTTAAGGACACTGCTAGTGTGTCTAATCTCTCTTGGCATTCAGTTGGTGACAGGGGTAGGTGCTCAATAAGGATTTGAGAAAAGAATGGACATTTGTCATTCTCTGCTTGGGTGCTACAATGGGTGACAGCATTAATCTCACTTAGAATACGAGGCTGGGCCTCACGTGGGCAGGTGGATTTTAGGGATGAACTCGGAAGGTGGGGCATGAGGACAGGGCCACCAAAGGGAAGAGGAATGGCGCCTTGATCATTGCCGTCACTAATACATGCCAACTGTTACTCTCGTATAATGCTGACAGTTCTTACAGGACCTTCTACATAATCCACAGCAACCTAGCAGAGCCAAATTCATGGAGGCAGAAGGAGTCAGGGTGGGGACAGCAGGGAGCCAGTTGAATGGGGACAGTTTCAGTTTTACAAGATGCATAAAGCTCTGGAGATGGTCACACAATAGTGAGAATTAACTTACCACCATGGAACCGTCCACTCTTACAATGGTAAATTTTATGTTACATATATTTTACTCAATTAAAAAAAAAATGCAAAGGTTGGAGGGAGCCCTCCCCTCCAGTCTCCTTCCAACTTCTTTTAAAAGGTTTTCTTGTTTGCTTCATTGAGTCTATTACTTTCTAGTCTCTTCTTATTTTTATGCACTCCAAAATCAACAGAAAGCAGGTTTATGTACACAGATCCGTTAAAATATTTACTTGTAAGCTTATAGTTTGCAATCTCAAGGGACAATGGGCACATCACACCATCCACTGCACGTAACGTGGATCCACTGGGGAAAACGACACATCCCATCAAGGTAGAAAAATGCAAGAATTTTAACAATATGTCATTTCACACACTCAGAAGCTTTGAAATGCCCCTGGATTCTGAGAACCCAGAGAAAACTCACTTAGTGAAAGAAAACAGGGGTCTTGGCTGATTTATGACTCCAGAGTCAATCTACTTCATCAGAGAGAGAGATGGTTTTCCAGTGAAAGGCAACAAAGCCAGACTAAAAACCAGAAGTGGCCAAGGAAAGCAGACTGAGGGCAGGGACCTTCCTGGGGAAGTTTCAGCGTTCAAGAAAGTGGTACAGGGTGAGGTCCAGGGAACTGGTCTCTGGAGGTGGCCAGATCTTCAGGTTCTGCCACTTTGCACCTGTAAATCTTGCCTCAGTTCCTTTCTCTGCAAAACAGGGGTAACAGAACGTTTCTCTTGAAGCCCTAGTATCATCTTGTTAAATGAGATTAAGTAAAATAATGCAGCATCTGGAAAAGAGCAGATGCTCAGTAATTTTCATGATGCATTACTGTTTATTTATTGCTAACAATAACTTTATTATGATATATATAACTTTATTATGATATATATCCTACTATCATAATAATATCATATATGATATTATGATATATGTATCTCATCTGAAAAGTAACCAGGCCAACCTCAGAGACTTTCCTAAAACATTTCTTTCCCCTTAAGTCGAGGGTATGTATTTGGGAGCAAGATGGTAGCGTCTATTCCCTGCATTTTACACGGCTGGGAACTACTATCTACAAGGATTAGAGGATATGATGACAGTTCTACTGTTGGTCGCAGAAGTAGGGGCCTCTTCTTTAATCCAGGCTTCCTTTTTCTCAACTGTGGAACTCCGGGAAGTGAGAGGGTCCTCCATGCAGTTGAATGTTCAAAGCTCACCTCTAAGTGTGAACTGTGTGCCAGAAAGGGGATGACACACACAGAAGGTGACTTGCTCTAGCCTGCGATGGCTGAGTGAGTAATGACACCAGCTACCGGTTCCTGAGTGCTAGCTCAGGGCTAGGCACATCTCAGGGGAAATCCAGGGGTGCTCTTGGAACATGCTAGGAAGGAAGCCATGAATCCTAACACATAACCAAACATACCTAGGAAGCCTTACAGATGGTCAGATATATGTGCCTCATTATATACACCACTGTGGCCTGCCCTCAGGAGACCCAGGTCCGGGCTCCCTGGCTGTCTGGACTAGTAAGCGTGGGACACCAGACAGCTGAGTGAAGCACAGGCCGGGCTTGTGGACTGCGGGCCTCCGGGATGTGACATGTGACAGGGCTTTTCAGGTACATACCCTCCAAGGTCAGTGTGCTTGGGTCTGTTTACTTGGGCTGGTAGGCATCCCGGAGAAGGTGCATCTCATCACGTCTTGGGAGAGTCCAAACCTCCTTGCCAGCGTCCTGGGAGCCAGAGGAGGGAGACAACCAAGAATCCCAGCCTTCAGAGTGCTGTCTTTCACCCGAAAGCCCTGATTTTGGTGCGGCACCCTTGTCCCCAGTGGCATGTGGCTGCAGGCACTGAACGCAAGAACCTGGGGTCCGCTGTTTATCCTGATTTCCAGGGAATCCTCTTGTTTTTGGCACACTTTCACCTCCATGTGTGGAGCTCTCTGGAGCCTGCAACTTCTGATGCTTCTGTTCATTTCACAGTGTAACTGGCTGTCCTGGGTGTGCTAAGTCAGTTCCCACTTCATGTGCTTTCCACCTTGCAGAATATTACGTTCTGTTGCGTTCTCTTAATCTTAGAGGATTATTATTACCCTGCTGAGTCCTTTAACTGCTGTTTCCCTGACATTTCAGAAGGAAACAGAGGGTAACATCTACATTCTACCTGTCCTACCTAATTTAATCAAGGCATTCTGCGTCCATTGTCTAACCCTACCCCTGTAAGCAGTAGTTATTATTATTATCATTGCCATTTAGAGCTGAGGGAACTGAGTTTCTGCAACTTGCCCAAGGTGTTCCAGAGGGTTTGCACTTATGTCTCTCTGATGCCGAAGCCCAAGCTGTACGTCATGATCACATACAAGCATCCATGGTGCAATCACGGTAGCGACATCTGTTGACTGTCAGCGAGTAGTCACCATGTGGTCTGTGCGGATTAGCTGCAATACCTGTGAGAGGCAGGTGCTATACCTATTAATCCATGTTACAAGGAGGGAAGTAAATCACAGAGCCCGGAGAGGTATCCCCACAGGATGTGCTCTTATACCACGTCTGCCCTGTGGATTTCCACAGTCCACTTTAGAAACCCCACCTAACCCTACTCTGCTCTCTTCTCTTTCCTACATGACTTACTCTGGAAAAAAAAAAACAAAAAACAAAAAACAACCACCAAAAAACACAAAAATCTCTTACAACAACCAGAAGAAGAGAAGACTGCCAGCGCTGAAGTAAAATCATTTTGAAAATATTTGCCCAAGAAATTATTTTACTATATTACACTATCTTTGCTTTATAGTAACCTTCAGACATTCAAATCAGGAATCACGTGACAAACATGCCAATATAACCATTCATGTAAAACAACGCACTTTTTTAAGAGAGGAACTGACAACTAGAATTTGCTTCCTGATCTGATAGCCTGAAAGCTACATATGCTAGACAGCACCACTGAACAATGTTAGTTAGGGGTTTGGTTCATTTGGTGTTTGGATTTTCACACCTCTGTTCTTTGGGGTAGGGTGAGCTTATAATTTTTTAATTAAAACCTGTTTAACTTCAGCCTGGTAACTGTCAGCCAACACAATACGGCAGAAGAAATTTTTAAATAAGTAATACTCATTATATGCGTAGTTCTTATTCACGTAGAGCCAATAATCACCCCTTATTTTCTTTTCCCCTTGCATGTCTGAGAACTCAATTAGAAGATAATGAAATGGAGGTGTTAAACTCAAAGGTGTCACTGTCTCTAGAGCATTATTGATGGTGTAAAAGCCTTGTTTTAGGGCAGTTAATAGAATCTGTGAGCTAAATAAAGGAAGCGCAAACCCAAATTAGTGGAACCAAAACATTAGCAATCGGGAAATCTTAGTGCTGACTCCGTTGCTCCACAATTAAGCTCAATTACCTAAGTACATGCTAATAAATCACGATGTTGTAAATACATAGGATTAGGAAGGCTGGAAAGGACAACAGAGGTGCTTATGCCGAATTTGGCCCCATAAGCCCAGTTCAAAATAGAAAACATGATGTGGTTAACACATAGGAGGCCAAATAACACGCAGACCCATCTCCAGGGGCCATACAACCAGGAATTAACATGTACCCCTCTAGTAAATGTAGATAAATACATATCCTTCTCTGAACTTATTTGTTCTACAAAATGATGGTTGCCAGATGAAGGGGGAGTTGGCACACTGGGAGAAAGTACTGAAGGGATAAAAATATATATAAATCAATATTGACATGATAGTCATGGGGATGTAAAGTACAGCACAGAGAAAAGTCAATAATACTGTAATAACTATATAAAGTGTCAGGTGGGTACCTGGCTTATCCCGGGGGCCACTTTGGAAGGAATATAAATGTCTGTCTACTACGCTGTACACCTGAAACTAGTATCATATTGAAAGTCCGCTGTAATTGGAAAATTAAACCCTTCGACCAAATTATTTGTTCTGGATTGTGCCTACTACACAAGATAATTTTAGTAGTAGGTTAAGACACATTTTGAATGAAGATTAGCTATTACGTCCAGCGCTTCACACGTCTGCCAAACTGCAAGCGTTGCTTGTTAAAAGGAATTGAAGAATCCCCTGTGTATGCTGAAAGGCAGTGAGTGGACAGTGGCAGTTTACCAAGACATGGCTTTGTTACCTTGCTTAGTCCCCCACTGCTCGCACACCATGTCCCCTGATGGACCCAAGGACTTCAGGTATTAGGCTGTGTTGTCAGCGCAGAGCTGATCTTTTAGGCAACCGCACCAGCAGTCAAGGCAAAAGGAACTCAGTGAACACTTGTTGATGGGCAAACGACAGACAGAAATGTGAGCTAATAAATGAGCCCCTGAAGTTTATCCAAGTTTATGGTGTATTCCTATGTAATTCTTGGAACTGTGGCTGCCAAGGGGACGCGAACAGCCTGACACCATGTTGCTCAACGAACCACTGACCTTGAAAATTACAAAGTCAAACATGACTGTTTTCCCCCTCCCAGGTCTCAACTCCAAGATTATGATGAGAAAACCTGACAGCTTTTGGGAGCACTGAGGTGAAGCGGGTTTCCTTACTACACACAAGACCACATGAGTTACTCCATGTTCTCGTTCTTGAAAACCACTGAAGTCTGTGCTTGGAAACAGCTCTGGGCGGCATACACAACACACAGGCCCCCTTCCAGTTGGCAACTCGCAAACTGCTATTCTGGGATGCAGGCTAAAAAGAGAAAATCCCAGAAGACTTTTGGTGGGTGTAAATGAGATGGTTTTTTTTTTTTTTAAAGTAGGGGAAAGAAAACCAAAGTGTTATTTATATTTAAAGACATCCTAGAAATACCTCCATTCATTCAGTAGGCAACATCGCAGAGTTTTAGAACCTAAAGTTACTTTTCAGGGACCAATTTTAAGGACTGAGGAGAGAGAATGCTTTGAGTGGCAAGTGACCTGAAGAGGTCCCTCTAATTCACATCCGTTGACTCCAAGCATGCCAAAGTTGGGCTTCGTTTTGTCAGGTGGTGGCCACTTCATTGGATCATGTTCGGGGCCTGCAGTATGGCAAGGTTTAGCAGTGTCCTCTCGATTTCCCACCCCTGTAGGCTGGGGTGGCAGGCACACCCCTGTGTCTTGGGGGTAGGGGGTGGGGCAGAGGGCAGAGGGCTGAGTGATGGAAGCAGGTCTGAAATTCTTGAAAGTGCCTCTTGCTCCGGCACCTGGAGACTCACTTTGGGCTAGACTCGACCCAGCCATGCCAATTTATTCTAACTAGGGTAAATGACCTTGTCAACATGCTCTCCGCTAACACCGGATCATTCCACAAAGGCTGGAAATGGTACCTGCTTAGCAGAAGATGTTTCACCGGGCACGCAAACAGGTTGCGTGTAAGAGCGCTTGGGCAACGCTTAACCGAATTCAAAAGACCTTTAGGCCTATCAGAGAACATCGTTTACATCGAGCAAACTGATGAACTAATTAAAACGAATCCCTAACTGTCCCTTAAAACAGGTCCAAATTTGAGAGCTGCCACCTCAGTCACCATCTCATTCACCTAGAATCGAAGAATCATTCAAGGTAAAGGGAAGAAATTCATTTCACAGGAGCATTCTTGCCAGGGACTGGCTCGTTCTCAAGGCGGTGGGCCCAGGGTCAAGCCTGTTCTCCTAGAAGGTTCTGGGGAACCTGCTTCTGGGGGTGTGTGGCTTGCTGGTCCGGGGTTGATGGCAGGTAGCGGACTAATTACCCCATGTAGGTGGTCCTTTATCCTCAGAAAAGAGACCCAAACAATGAGTCTCAGCTCATTACACATTTTCCAGGAAGAGAGGACATTGTCATACTTGACAGAATCTGAATTTTCTTAAAAATATTCCGGTTTGCCTTTTCTTCATTTTTCTTTATTTCTTATCCTCATTCAAGGCCATTTTTTTTCATTGCTTTTAGGAAGAGAGGGAGGGAGAGAGAGAAAAACATCGATGCAGACAGAGGATCCAACCCTCTACCAAGGTATGTGCCCCAACCCGACAACTGCATGCTATTGAAGTTCCCCCGAAATGTCCCACTTCACAGATGTCCCCAAATCCCAGTGGTCTCACCTACAGCTCAAGGCTCCAGCAGCTACATTCAGTGGCAGCACGACAAAGCTATTGATGGTGATTTTTATTAAGTTAAAATGAAATTCCTTATTTTTGAAAAACCCAAACTAATACATAATCAATCAGCAGTGAAATCAACCTAAATGCTTCCTTACATGGGAAACAGAACTCAAAGGGAAGGATGTGTTCAATTGAGCCTCTCAGGCTAACTCAACACTGTAAGAACAATAACAGATCAATCCATGTTTCCCACATTGACATTCCTGAGTCAGGAGCTAAGAATTGCAACTGGACTGGCAAACACGGGAGGTGAGGGCCTGCAGATGGATCAGCAGACATTCTTCCGTGGACGCACTGTTTACCAATGAGGAGAACCCTTCCCTGTTCAAAGCAGGATACAAACTGATAGGGAGGGGAAATGACACAAAGACTAAACAATTAGAAGTAATTATCTGAGCCAAGACAACCTTCCATTCATCTTTCCCTTTCTAAAGGTATAGCCATCATCCTGAACAGTCAGTCAGTCAGGTCACCCTTTTTACAAACGGAGTGTGGCGTGTCCCCTCGGCCCGCCACTGGGCAGCCATCGCCTTTACAAGGCTGGTTCTGCTTTTCCTGCCTTCCCTGGTTCTCACCACACAGAACTGCTCCAAAATAAAACTTCACAGCTTTTCTCCTGGTTAACAGGATTCCAGGAGGACGCAAACCTGAAACAATCATTGAGTGGCCACGACCGATAGGGATGGCGGAAGATCCCTTCTGTCCCGTTTCGATCGTAAATAAATAGGGATTATCCCGATTCCTTTTTTGGGTGGCCGGGCCCCTGGCAGATCGCAGAGCAGTGGGTCTGAACAATGCCTCCTTTCACCAGAAGAGGCCCGTGTCTCTCCGCTAGGGACACAGGACGGAGCGTGTGCATATTGGGCTGACACGCAAAGCTGCACAGCAGGCTGTTTCTCAGGTGGGGGGACCAGACTCCAGCCGAAGCCAGCGTGGGTGGGAGTCTACAGGCGTGTCTGTGTGCATTGGTGAGTGCGTGTGTGCGTGCCTGTGTGTGTCTATGCATGTGTCTGTGTGCCTGTCTGTGTTGGTGAGTGTGCATGCATGCATCTGTGTGCATGTGTGTCTTGCATGAGCATGTCTGTACATCTGTCTGTGTGTCTGCTTGCATGTCCGGGCCGGTGTGTCTGCGTGTACGTCTGTGGGTGCATGTTGCGGGGTGAGGGGGAGGAGTGCGCACATGTTAATTAGGGTAACCTTTCTCACGTGTCTTATTAGGATGCAGTCCAAACAAAGCCCAGAGGAAGCAGCAAAGCTTATCTCGTCGCCCAGCCAGCCCAGCCTGGGGCCAACGTGAGTTCACAGCAGGGGTGTATTGTGTCCAGCGGTCCTGGGGACCAGTGGGCTGCCTGCACAGTGACAATGTGTACAGGGCGCCCGGTGCCTCCAGGGAGGGTGTGTTTCCTGCCAGGCCTCATCAGCCAAGGCCAGAAGCCCCAGGGTCCCAGATTCCACGGGAAGCTGTGAGGAAGCTTCCCCCGTGGAACTTCCGGTTTAGTCAAGTCCTACCCCTCCCACAACCCGCCCCTCTGATCACACCCTCGGACCAGAGGGTAAAATAAATGGGGATTTTTTACCAAGAGGCTAAGGACCTGGGAGCATAGGTAGCTCTGGCCCAGAATTCTGGAATAGGTGGGTTAGGAGTGTTTGTGTGTGCATGAGTGTGCCCTGAGTGCGTGCGTGCAGTTGAACGTACATGTGCATGCGTGTGTGTGTGCACGCGTGAACTCATGCACGTGCACGTCAAATGCACGCTGCGTGCCTGTACACGTGTGTGCACATTCCGAATAAGCGGAGAAGACAGGTAATGCAGTTCCCCAGAACGGTGGACTTGGGGGGAATCCTTCCACAAGGAGAGAAGCAGCATCTGTTTGTGGACACTTGCTCTCAGGGTGGTCTGGAGGGGTGGCCTGGTGCGATGATAGCTTCCTGGGTCTGGGGGTCCTGCAGAAGACCCCACAGGAAACCCAGTGGGGGCGGAAGGGTAAGGAGGATAGCAGTGTCACCTGGTAGTGCTGGGACTCTGTTCAAAGTCACTTATCAGGTATCTCCTTGAAGCCCCAGGAATAGCTCAGGGACCTCAAAAAGGAGAGGAGGAGTCTGCTCCAATATAGCAGATGGAGGCAGAGAGAGAGTCACTTATTTGTCCCTTCATTCATTCGTTCACTCATGCCACCACACAAATGGAACCGAGTACTAGCTATGTGCCAGGCATTGTTCTAGAAGCTGTGGGCCGGGGTGGGGGGCATAAAAGCTGGTACCCTAAAAGAGCTTCCATTTTAGTGAAGTCAGAGGACAATAAAAATGAGCAAATATTTAAGTAACTTCTAGTCAAGTAGCAAGAATCAGTGAGAAAAAAAATACAGCAGCATAACAGAGTGGGGGGTTGGTAGAAAAGGCCACTATTTAGCTAGGAAGGTCCAAGTCTCTGGAATTCGAGAAGTGTTTACACTGTTTTTACACACAGAGACACACACTAAACTTCTGAACTTTATAGTCAACACTAAAAAGTTTCAATTTTTGTTTTCATCTTCAGTATCTCCCAACCATCGAATCAAAAGAATCCAATTTAACTTACAAGGAATTTTTAAGGGACTGTTCATAATTTTTATTGTATTTAGATTTTATTTTATAAATTATGAATCAAAGGAAGTGGGCCATAAACTACAGTTTACAAATCTTTGCTATCTATATACAGACTTCCTTGTATTGATATTCATTTTATCCACTGAATGGATGAAAGAATGAGTCAATGAGTGAGGGATTATAACCCAGTTAACAGATGGGTTCAAAGTCATCACTTTTAAACTTGATGTCGAAGCCTCTATTTCTGTAAAATGGGAGTAAAAACCTCACCTATATGATTGTGAAGATGAAATAGTGCATTTAAAGTGTGGAGTACACACAGCTGGGCAAACAGTAAGCAGATATTGATATTCTTGGGTTAAGAATAAACAGTATGATGCAATTTATATGAATTCTAAACTAGTCTTTTTTTTTTAATTTTAAATTAAAGACAGCCTATAACATAACTTCTAAGCCTAAGTCATTCTCAGGAAAAAATGGAATTAGTTTGTTTTCCTTGGACTTGCTAATCAATCAGAGTTTAAAACTATCTTTTCCTAACCTAAAACAATGGAACACATTGTCCCTCATCTTGGTGTCTGTGAAAAGCTGCACCAGGTCGCATTAAGAATCAAGGAGACACTCTCAGTAGGCCGTGGGGCCTTCCCCACATGTACAGATTTGGGTTCAAGTGTACAATGCACATTTCCTTGAGCACCTATTATGGGGACCGTGCATGGCCCGAAGGCCTTCCGAGATACATTCTCCCATTTATTCCTTTTTAACCAGTTTGCCAGGAATATATGGAAACGACTTGTCTCCTGAGCAGATAGGTCCTTTCTATAGGTTGAATTGATAAAAATGTCTGTTTTACTTTGACATCAATGCCATATTATGTTGCTGCTGCTGTTTTTCTGATAAGTAGTATCATCACAGTATAAAATAAATCACTTGTTAACCTACTGAATGCCCCTTCCGATTTGGAATATTTCCGGTATTAGTTTTACATCCCTCTGTTTCATTCATTTCTTTCTCTCTGCTCTTTACCTACACACTTGGAATTTTGTCATGAAATGTTCTTTGAATAGATGATTTTAATGGCTTACACTATTTCAGGGTAACATTAAGGATTTAGATTATTTCCAGATTTCCACCGTAACAAATAATGCTGCAACAACTATTTTTACATATATCTTTGACTTCGTCCTTCTCAGAGTAAGAATTATTTGATCAATTTGAACACAAGCACCTTCATGTCTTAAAATATTTTCTTCTAGGAAGGCTGTAACAATTTCTATCTATGGCAGAGGAGTAGGACTGCCTGCCCCACTCCACCTTTGCCAGAATTGACGGTATGACTTTAAAACACACAGGCACAAAAATGCTGTCAATTACCTAGATAAAAAAAAATTATCTTAGTATTTTCTTAAATTATTTTATTTTGTTACTAATAAGGTTAATCTTTTCCCCCTCTCCATGTCTACTATTTCTTTTCTTTTTCTTTTTCGTAAACTATCTATTTCATATTCTTGGCCCATTTAAATAACTAGGTTGTTAGGAATATCCTTAATGTCTGACAAAAATATTTTCTATGTTAAACATGTTAAATCTTTTTTTCCTGAAATATTTATTATACATTTTTTTTACAGGGTGGTATTTATCTGTTGTTTACTGTACTTTTTGATCTAAAAGATTTCAGATTTGCATACATTAGGCATGCATCATTTCTGCCCTGCCCAGTGGAGCCCCTTTCTGCCCAATTCACATCCTCTTTTTAGAAAATTTCTCCTGCCCAGGGTAGGCTATAGGTTCTCTCTCCTGCCAGCCAAGGCTGATTCCAGCTCACCGAAGGAAGCAAACACAGCTGGTATAACTGAGCTCAGATCTAGTGCTTAGATTCCCAGTTTTTCCGGTACCTATTCATTTCTCCATGTCGGCCTAGAGAAGACTGGTCCAATCACAGTCTCCGCCCCTGGATTAATCCAGGACCCCCTGTAGTAAACCCTCCATTGATTTGTGGTGTTTTCACTTGGTTTCGCTCCTCACACTCATAATTATCTCTGCTGAAATGTGATGAAATAAAGTAATTTTTTCCCTTGTGGTTTCTTCCGTTGTTTTTATATTTCAAAATCCTTCCCCATCCCAGGATTGGTTAAATATTCACCTATTTTTACTCCTAGATTTAAGAAACCATGTAATTCTCTAGTCCTCTGGAGTTTATTTTGGAATGTGGTTTGCTAAATATTTCTTTTCTTCCCCCACTGGTTTGCTATGTTCCAGTGACCATAAACGTGTATGTGCGCGCATGTGTGTGTATGAATTTCTGGCTATTTATTCTGTTCCATTCATGTCTATGCCTGCAACATACTTTTAATTATCATAGGTTTATTCCATATTTTAATATTTGAGATAGCAAGTTTCTTTTCACTGCTCTTTAAAAATTTTTCATAGCTACCTTGTCCAAAACTGTTTTGTTATCAGAAGATATGTTTTTTGGGGGTGGGAGGGTTAAGGAGTGGGGAAAATGGTGTAAACTTTCAGTTATATGATGAATGAGTTCTGGGGTTTTAATGTACAGCATGGTGGTTATAGTTGATAGCAGCATTGTACTGTATACTTGAAATTTACTAACAGATTGTAAGTGTTCTCACTATAAAAATAACAATGTGAAGTGATGAATGTGTTAACTAACTTATTTTGGTGACTAGTTCACCATGTGTACATGCCTTAAATCACATTGTACACCCCAAATATATATAATTTTATTAATTATGCCTCTATAAAGTTGGAAAAACTACTAAAAATAGGTATTTTTTCATCATATCACTAACTCAACTATCTCAGGCTCTTGACAGCTAGCTTTATTTTAATTAAGTCCAGCCAGTTCCTATTTACAAAACTAGAAGAGACTTAACTACTTCTGAATGCCAGCTCATCCTGCCACAACTCCTGACTGCTGGCCTTGTCAGATTAAATTAGGAAGGTGGATCAGAGAAATTTAGCAAGTATGCTGAATTTTATAATTCAGCAAATTAAAAAATGGCAGCATTGTAATTTGCCTTTAAATAATTGGATGACAAAGACTGAGTGGCCCACAAAGTTAAAGCAAATTAGTCTACTTTCCTTCTAAAGGTCTTTAAAATGGACATTAACAGACTATATAATCTGACCTGGGACAGTAAGCTTTCCTTCGCATTTAATGAATGGTTAGATGTTTTTTATACTTTGTTTTTACATAACAACATACCACAGTTGCTGGTACCTTAAGGAAAAGCATCCATTAACATCTCCAATCTACTACTCTATTTTGTCTTTTAACCACAGTTAGGGAGGCACTTTGAATATATGATCAGGTATCCTCAGTGACATGCACGTTTATTTAAAATTATACAACGTGAATACATAAAAATAAGTAGGGAATTAAGTCATGTGGGGACTTTATTGATACGTTTTTCATTACGAAGGAAAGTGATGTGCTAGGGTGAAAGACACCTGCCAGGAAAGCACCCGACCTGCCTGGTTGGCGGGACCTCCCTCTGCTGCCCCACACCTGAATTTTCGCACGTTGCCAAAGCAATCAAACAAAAAGGAAAAGCCCGCAGACAGATCTCCCCAACAGATGGGGAGTGCAATGTTATTACAAGACTTAGAGAATAAAATATTTAAAATGCTACAACTGAAAAGGTAAAAACATTAATGTAAATGATACCTTTTCTTATTTTATGCGCTTAATACACATATTTAAACACTCATCCTGCTGCCCTACATCAACATTTCAGATTGTTACAAAAGCCAAACCACCCTTCCTGAGATTCTTGTGTGATAATTCACCCACATCATCTTCCTAGAGAATAGTACGTTCATTTTGAGTGTTCTCATGAATGACAGGATATGTTCAATTAACGTGTTCAAGTTTTTAAATTAATGAGATGGTAGATAAAAATTTAAACACCTGAAATGCTGCCCAAATAAAACAAAAAAACACTTTGGGCTTTATTTTCTCAGAGTTGTATGTGGCAGAGGACATTTGTGCGGCTGTGTGCATGTGTACACACATGTGTACACGTGTGCGCTGGTTTCAGTGAAGAGTATAAAGCTTCTTATGTCTTCCTAGGTTTCCCTCTTGTTGTTCTCAGAAACCATGTTCCTAACAGTAAGCCCAAGGATTTGCCTAGAGCATGCACTCCATTTGCAGTTCTTTTTAAAAAATATTTTATTGATTTATTTTTGGACAGTGCATAAGGGAAAAAGAAACCAGGAGAGAAACATTGATGTGAGAGAGAAGCATCATCGGTTGCCTCTCACAAGCAACCCCCACTGAGGGGGGACTGAACCTACAACCCAGGCATGTGCCCTGACCAGAATCGAACTGGTGATCTTTCACTTTGTGGGCTGATGACCAACCAACTGAGCTACGTTGGTCAGGGTCCATTTGCAGCTTTTTTAAGAAAGAAAAAAAAATTGTATGTAAGAAAGTAGGGTCATAAACACAAACTTGAATAAACAAAGACTGATTATATTTATAGACAAAAAGAAAATAAAGGAGGCAGTATAATTTGAGCCCTTACATAATAAAAGAATGGTAGTGCAGTTGAAATTCCTTACCATGGCATTCACGGCCGCCATCTAGCCCTGTTGACTGGTCCAAGGATGTCCTGCCCTGCCTGTCTGGACCACTCAGGCTTCATCTCAACCTCCCCTTCCTCTCAGTCTCCTTCTCTAGTCCCAGATCCTGGAATATCCCACACTCGCTCCTACTTTGAGAACTCAGAGAAGCAGTTTTTCTCTGTCTGAAAGACTCTTTCTTCCTGGCCTCCTCCCCATTCCTCCTCCATCATCTCATTGGTACCTACCCATCCTGCAGGTCCCCTCTCAGCCTCCCCTGACCCCCCAGGGCAGCCCGGCGCCCAGGGCCTGGGGTGTGGTTAGGCTCACCGTGCTTCCACTCCAGGTGGGTGGAGGGAAGGCTGTTCTTCCAGCCATGTCCCACGTCCTGGTACTAGGCGGCACCTGGCTGGAAGAAGAGATTCCTTTGTGCACACCAGAAAGAGGCTCCATCAGTTTGCCAACCTGAGTTCCCACAGATCTGCACGTACCTGGAGGGGCTCCCTTTGAATCTGTCTATCTAGAAGGGGTGGATTTTTCTCATTAGCACAAAGGCACTGTATTATTGGCCTTCCAAGTTTTACGTGCAACTGGCTTTTTTCATTCATAGTGTTTACTGGAGTCGGCAGTCGTTGATTGGTTTGCTTAATTGTGTAGCATGGGTCTCTTACACTGGGTAGTAAAATCTATTACAGAAGCGACGATGGGTTTTTGCTCATGATTCTATTTCCTGTTCCTAGCGCAGAGTTTGGCACAAAGTAGGTGCTAAATGCCTATGTGTGGAATGAAATAATAAAAAAAGAGAAGCTGGAAATGCTGTAATAAAAGGCACAACCAGATCAGGGGCACAATGGAGGTATCAGCCGATTTACTTACACTTGGTAAAATAGTGAGGATTCAACAGAAAGATGTGGCGGTTGGCAGACCCAAAGATGCACTTCATAACTTCACCAATCAGAGCAGAACTTCCATGGAAGCGTTTCCACCCCAGGGCTACACAGCACCAAGCTGCTTCTAGAAGAAAGCGGTCAGGCCGGCAGCACTCCAGAGGGGAGCTTTAGACAGGCCAGTCGGCTGGGAGGAAACCAAAGGGAGACAAAAATCCCATGGTTCGTAAGATCCCAGGTACCAGCCGGGCATCTTGGAACTTGTAAGACTTGTTGAAGCAAAAACTCTTGCTCAGTTGGCTGAAGGTACCGAGGCCGGGAGCCTCCACCGGTCGCCCAGCCAGTGCACCGCACGGCAGGAAGACGGGGTGCAGATGAAATGCCGCAGACAGGGGAGGGGCAGCTACAGCCCAGCAGGGCTCGGGGTCCCAGGCCTGGGGAACAGAAACCTGCACTGTGCAGTGAGGGCCCAGCAGGTCGGGGTGGGGAGAGGGAGACCAACAGGAACGCTAGTGCAGGCTTCGGGGCCTTAGTTCGAAATGTTAAAGAAGTAAGAGCATAGGGAGTGTCGGTAGCCAATAATACAATATCATAATAACCATGTATGGGGCCAGGTGGGTATTGGACGTATCAGGGGGACCACCCTAAAGTCCATGATGTCTAACCTATGCTGCACATCTGAAACTGATACAGATTAATGTGAACTGTAATCAAAAAATTAAAAAAAAAAGTACTCATTAGGAAAATGGAGGGAGAAAAAAAGATGAAAGGTAATCACTGGTAACGGTTTTTCATTCTAGAACAATGTATGCTATGCCAGATTACATCTCTCTATACATTTTTAAATTATGTAAAATAGAGAATACAGCACTCTCTACCATGATTCTTTAATAATATATTTTAAATATATTTTTATATCTGCAATATAGATCTTACTCTTAATATTATATTTTTCTTTTTTAAAGATTTTATTTATTATTTTTCAGAGAGAGGGGAATGGAGAGAGGCAGAAAGGGAGAGAAACATCAATGTATAGTTGCCTTTCACCTGCCGCCAGCTACGGATCTGGCTAGAGACCTGGCTTGCAACCTGGTTATGTGTCCTGGGTGGGACTCGAACCAGCGACCTTTGGGTTCGCAGGCCAGTGCCTTATCCACTGTGCCACCAGCCAGGGCATCTTACTCTTATTTTGACAGTTGCAATGTATTACACGGTATGATGTATCATAATGTATTTAGCATACAGAAGATGGCCAGTCAGGTTGGTTTTTGTTTGTTTTAAAGTAGTCACAAGTAGAGAGCTGCCGACTTGTGAACTCAAAGGTCGCTGGTTCGGTTCCCAGTCAGGGCACATAACCAGGTTGCAAGCCAGTCTCCAGCCTAGCTGGAGGCAGGTAAAAGGCAACCATACATTGATGTCTCTCTCCCTTTCCTCCTCCCTCCTTTCCCTTCTCTCTAGAAATAATTAATAAAGTATTTAAAAAAAATAAGTAAAGTAGCTGTACATGGTTGGCAGCCTCCAGGAATCTCTGCCTTCTGGTGTTCACACCGTACTGTACCCTCTCACACTGTGCCAGGGTTAGTCTAGGGCAGAAATGAGAGCATGTCACTTTCTAGGTTAGTTTATAAACCATGGGGGTGTCTCTGTTGGGTGTTCTCTCATGGGCACTCTGTTTCCCTTGGTTCTTATGTTTGGGGGAGACAAGAACCCAAGTTAACAAGACAACCGGGCAGCTGATGGGAAGGCCCACGTGGTGAGGAATGGAGGCCTCCCAGCAACCACAACAGTGAGCTTGGAAGTGAACCCCCGGCCCGGGGGGAGCAGAGAGAGGAGCCCTCGAGCCCGGACCTCTCACCTGACCTGCTCCCAAACCTGAACTCAGAAACGGTGTGAGACAATGAATATTTATTGGTTCAAGCTGCAACGCTTGCTGGTACTTTGTTGTGCAGTAATAGATGACTACCTGAATTTAAGGAACACACATGAAAAATTTTGACAGATACCGGCAAATTGTCTACCCAAGAATGTTTAATCACATTACAAAGCACAAGAGGGTCGGTTTCTCCAAACTCCGCCAGCACCAGACATCATCAAACCTAAGCAATTGTGCTGAACAAAAGGGTGAAAAGTGGCATCTGGTACACTTGAGCTGTGTTTCTTTAATTTCAAATGGTCTTTTGGACACACATCACGCTTTACCAGAAATGCAAAGAAAAGGATGCACTGTAAAGTCCCCAATGATTTTCATCAAATGAGGGACTGTGGGCCACCATGCCTCAACTTTGAAGCCATTATCTTATTTTAAATTCCATGAAATGGTTAACTTCATAAAAGTAATAATCACTGGAGGTGAGTCTGGAAGTAGAAGGAATCATCTCAATTTGATTACTTTCTCAAAAATGCATAGAACGTTACGTGATTTTATTTATTTATCTATTTATTTGTTCACTGTTTTAGAGAGGGAGGAAGGGATGGAGAAAGAGAAAGAAAGAAACATCGATTGGTTGTAGCATGTCCTCAGCCGGGGTCCTGGCCCAAAAACTCAGGCATGTGCTCGGATCAGAAATTAAACCAGCAACCTTTTGGTGGGTGGGACTACTCCTAACCTACTAAGCCACACCAGCCAGGGCAGAACTTCAAGTGATTTTAATAAGAGGCACGACCTTGAACCTCAAATTATGAATCCTAAGTCAGGAGTGATCTAAGCCCAAATATTAATTCCCTTTAATGTTGCCGAACCAGAAATTTAAAACAAAGAAAGAAGGAGTGATTGGGATCAAAAGGGAACTAAATGTCTTTATTTTCCCAAACTACTTAAGTGAAACATCGTAATAGTCTCAAATCAAATAAGAACTCCACTGAGTGTTTATTTTGCTTCGATTCCTGGTGAGTATAAATGGTTCTGGAAAATATCTTTTATAAAAAGCTACAAAGAAGACTAGTACTCGGTGATGGTTAAGAGATACAAAAACAACATTTCTCACTAGAGATACCACTGCAGGTCCCCCGTACCAGCACCGCCAAGTTCTACCATGATGAAGACAAATGGCTATTTAGTTAATTTTTTAAATGAACATCATTCTGAGTGCCATTTCACTATTTTTATTACATTTCTACCACCAGAAGTCATTAAAAAAACATTTTGAGAAAAACAAATCGTCTTGTAACAGCTTAGTGGACATGACACCCCAAAGAAATTACACCACGTCCTTCTAAACATCCAGGTATCTGGAGCCAAATACCAAGACCAACTGGTGATGATCACGCTAATCACATACATGAGCTTGGACTCAGAGGCTTGGAATGGTTATTAAACTAACTAGCTCACGTCTCAGTACATGCTAATATAATTTAATGATCATTGTTGCTTCCTCGGGCTACACCGATCTCAGGAAGGAAAATGGAAGGGTGTGGTTAAAAAGGTGGCCTCCTTTCAGAAGACTTGCTGGCACCCCCAGGCCTCCACCCCCTCCCCATTTTCCGGCAGAGAAGCCCAGGGTGGGCATTAGGGTACTAAAGCTTTCTTGCTGCTCTGCCCTGCTCCAGGGGCCCCTCTTATGGGCACCCTGTCCCGCGCAGGGCCCTCCCCCGGGTTGGCCCACCTGTTCTTGCCCGTCATGTGGGCCTTGTTATGGGCTCTAGCACTGCTTCCCGTCTACCCTCCCCTCCCACAGAGGTTCCTCCTGGGCCGAGGGAGGGCTCTCAGCCCCGCTGCGGTGCATCGAGCCACCAATGTGGTCTGGCTCTTGCAGTGACCTCAGCCCTTTTACTTAGATGTTGTGCTTTCATTCTGCAAAGTTTGGACGGGAGGACATTTTGGTGACACGACTGTCCTCCCCTAATGGTGATGTCCCTGTTCACAAGGACAATTTCAGATAAAGCTTTTCCCTCTCTCAGGGTGCCAGAGCCATGGGCGGCAGGCTTTCGAGCTCAGGCAAGAGCTGTGGGCCGTGACAGTGAACTTGGTCCGCTTCCTCCCCAAGGGTCTGCTGGATCCTCAGGCAGACGTGAGGACACTCACTCCTGTCTGGTCACTGCTATGTGCTCCACTTGCATCCTATGGAGGTTCACTAACAACGTCTCTATGTATGTGTAACACGGTCCGTTCTGTCATCACAACCCCTGCGTAGCCCCCTCCATGGTGGGGACAGAGAACCTCTCATATGGAGCAGCTCAAAATTCTGACCTCTTGTCAGGTCTTCGCCTATAACCTTCCCACAATAAAAAGTAATAACGTGTCTTGCTGAAATACGCATTTCCTTCCTTGCAATCCTATCGCTCCTGTAATTTATCATCTTGAACGAACGCCACTGTGGACGGTGACCGTCTCACTCCAGCCGCTGGAGCCAGCTGCCTGGCTGTGAATCCGGCTCCAGTTTTGTTGGTGGCATGTCCCCGGAGCAGGTTCCCTAGTGCTCACAACTTCCTGATTGGTAAAGCAGGGATATTACAAAAATCTCCACAGGTTGTTATTAGTAAGAACCAAGTCAGTTAACGCCTGTGAAATGTTTAGATTGCTGCCTGGCACGCAGGGTTCGCTCTCTGTGTTATTATTCGAGCTGTCCTGTCCTCTATGTCATGGTCCCCACACCTGGTGAGATCTTCAGGTGAGATCTGCAGATGGGCTGGAGTTTCTGCTCAATTAATTACCCAGCTGTAAGCGGCTAAGCTGCTGAGCCTCCCAACGAACGTGTTGTGACAATAACATGCTGACAGGCTAAAGATGTGGCTGCACCCCGCACAGGGGAGGAATGTGCTGAAAGCAAAAACAAAAGCGCAGTTCAGGCAATTAATCACCCTCATCCCTTCCTTCCCCAGAACGCTCAACTTCAGCACGCTCAAGAATTTCTGCACTTCAGAAACTGTCAACGGAAAGCTGGCCAAGTGGCTGTGCCACACCTGCCAGAAGCCACCCAGGCTGGTTGTCACCTTCCCATTCAAGTTCAGATGGTTCTGACCGAGCCACTTGGCAACCAGCCTGGGACCCCCCTGCCACCGCCCCTGCTGCCCCCTGGCTTCCAGACCATTCAGTGAAGATGCACGCCATGGCTCAGCGTTCTCCAACAGCCAGTGAAGATCACGTGTCCCACCTGGATGGCCAGGTCCACCCCACTCATCACGTGAAAGGACAGAGCCAGACCATGGCTCTTCACGTTTTCACTGGAGAACCTTATGAACAACTCAGGCTGTCTGGATCTGGGACATCGCCAGGGGCCACAGAACCCTTTACATCAGCAAATATGTAAGGCTCTGACATGGTCTCCCTGGCAGTTCTGCTATGGTCTGCTATGGAAGATAGGATTGAGGTCCTCATTCCATCACCTTAGGATATCCAGACAGACCACCGATAAAAAGTCCTGGCCCAGGACCTAAGGCAGTGAGGTCATGATTCTGTCTGCTCCGGGGGCGAAGAGCAGGCCAGACACACTGCAGAACCATAGGTCATAGGTCAAGGCCATCTTTGCTGATGACAAGAGCAAGCAAATTCACTTAGGATGATGCTCCAAGATAATCTTTTTTTTTTTTTTTTTTAAACCATGTTTGCTTAAAATAAAACAAATAAAGCTCCATTTCCAGGGGGTGGGGAAATCACAGATGGTTTTTAATCAGAAAATGAGGAAAGAAGGGTAATCTGTATTTCATTTACTTTAAAACTAAAAAGGACGCTCAGATATTGATGGATGACTGGTAGCTGCTCTCAGAGATCTACCCCGCTTCTTTATGGTAGAGTGTACATGACAAGTACAGGGCATGGCAGCCATCTCCCACCTCTCTCACAGCTAAGTGTGATCACCTGACTACTTCTGGCCAAGGGGGCAGGTATGAGTAGAAGTTGTATGTCACTTTTAAATCTCACTTTTGTAGGGAAAGGTGTGCCTTCCCTTTGGCTTTTTTACTCTTTTCATTGGGTGCTGTGTGGACATGATAGCAGGTGCTGCAGCAGCATTTTTAACCATAGGGGTAAAGCAGTGTGTTGAAAATGGCAGAGCAACAAGACAGAAGGAATCTGGAGCTCTGACACTATGAAATTTCCATAACAGCCCCAGGATGTCTACGCTAGGACCATACATAAGAGAAACACATGTTTTAAATTAAGTGTTAACCATTTTCATGTCAGCTGGTTCAAATCTCTTGTTTTCAGTTGAAGAATCTGAGGCCAGAGAGACAAGTTGTGCCCATGGTCAAAGAGCTACCCACTCTGTAGATTGTACGTTAAAAAAGATGGAAAGTTACTTATCGTTCATGGTCACGGCCACAAGGATGAAGTTTCTCACAGTTTCTTTTTTATTAATTTAATGCTATATTCACGAGGGAGAACAAGAGGACCTAATGCTGAGAATGACATCGTTTCAAATTTCTTAGGATAATCAACTTAGCCTATTCATTGAAATTACTTCATTCAGTGTAGATTTTACCAGGGTTCATGGCTAATGAAAAATTCTGAAGGGTTTGATTAAGGAAATAGCCAAACTGTTAGAAGACATTCTCGAAACACATTTCCCAAAGTCCACAGGAAGACAATCCGTGGGTTGTTCCGCATTTGGACTCCCTTCTGAGAAGAACAGTCAGGCTTCGGGCATGACTGGAATTTGGTTTGGCTGGTGTAGGCGCCCAGCTTTAAGTACATGTACAAGAAACCACAGGCTTAATTCATAAAAATAAAGCCCGCCCACGGAACCACATTTGCTTTTAGTTAATTTTTACATAGGAAATAAAAAGGAAAACAAGGTTCACCATTCCCTTGGTATCCTCCTTGGCTGTTTTAAAATGACATTCACCTGTGAACCCAAAGGTCACTGGTTCAATTCCCAGCCAGGGCACATAACCAGGTCTCCGGCCAGGTCCCCAGCTATAGGAAGGTGAAAGGTAACCCTCCATCGATGTTTCTGTCCCTTTCTTCCTCCCTCCCTGCCCTTCTCTCTCTAAAGATAATGAATACATTTTTTTTAAAAAATGACATTCAACAGGAATTATGCAGTTTGACGTGGTTCATGCATCTGATGCCATAAGGAGTTGCGAAATGGCTGGGAATGGATTCAGAGTGCAAAAACATCTGACCCTGTTGTTTCATACTTTGGATACGGTTTATGGAAACCAAGATTTTCTCCTGTCCTTTGGCACATACATTGGAAGCATTTCTGTTAGGTTTTACTTGATTACACAGCTAGAGGGCTGAAGTGAGTCCCAACTTCACTGAGTCAGAGACAACTAAATCCTGCGCTGACCAGCCGGCAGAATGAAATGCAACCCCATTTGGTTCAGTTGCGCTGGCCCCTCTCCCGAGTTCCTGCACGGCTGTCCTGGGCCATTCTTACTACACTCGCAGAAATGACAATAGTGTGAGTGGGACTCACTTTCCTACCAAAGAATCGTTGTTCCCGGCACTTCTCTTCTAGTTCCCATAATCTCCAATTTGGAACTCGGAACTGCCAGCAGGAAACACATTCATGGCAGTTACTTTTAAAATCTCATGTCCCTTGCATTCTTTAAAAAAAAATGTCAAGAGTTCCCTGTTGCTTCGAGGATGCCTGAGCTTTATTTAATACCTTGAGGCATTCCAGTCTACACAACCTGCTTCTCAAGACCTCTTTTCCTCCATGGTTTCTCTTGGCCACAACTACCTGGCATTCTTCTCCTTTCCAGGGACTTTCTTACCTCATCCTTTTGTCCTCTGCCTGGAGTGATCCTCTCTGCCCACTTCTCTTCTTATTTTTCATTGAGTGTTTTTGTGGCTTGCTCGGCACCTCCTACTCCCATGAAGAAGTGGGCATTCCCTAGACCATCCTACCTCGACAAGATCACCAGTTTAACTGTATTTCAGTTACTTCCGTATCCATGCCCCCTGGACACTGTGAGCACCTCAAAGACAGGAATCATATCCTAGTTTTACCCCAAGCATCTGGGGCAGCTCTTGGCACATAGAAGTTGCTCAATATATGCTTGTGTGGCTCAACTGGTTGGCGCATTGTCCCATAAACTAAAAGGTTGTGGGTTCTATTCCCAGTCAGGACACATGCCTAGGTCAGAGTGCATACAAGAGGCAACCAATCAATGTTTTTCTTCCTCTCTCTCCCTCCCTTTCCCTCTCTCTAAAATCAATACGCACATCCTCGGGTGAGGATAAAAATTACGTATGTACATATATGTGTGTATATACATGTGTGTGTGTGTATATACATATTTGCTTGCCGAATCACTGTGGGAACAACAGGAAAAGGATCCCAAACTACATAGTCTAAATCATTAAAATTGAACTGGCCTGCGAACCCAAAGGCCGTTGGTTCGATTCCCAGCCAGGGCACATACCTGGGCTGCAGGTCAGGTCTCCAGCCAGGTCCCCGGCTGGAGGCAGGTGAAAGGCAACCACACATTGATGTCTCTCTTCCTTTCTTCTCCCCTCTTTTCCCACCCTCTCTAAAAATAATGAATAAGATCTTTTAAAAAACTTAAAAACTCTGCTAGAAGTGTAAAAATGAAATAATTCATAATAGTGTCATATTTCATCTTTCCCACTGAATGGAAAGAGGCAAAAAATTGATGGTGTAGAAAAATTGACTAGGAGCCTGAAGACTAGCAATTTGAGTCTCAGGCCTGTTCTCTATGCTTCCTTAACTCTGGACAACTTATATTTGCAAAATTAAACTCTAAATCCCATTGCGGGCTGAGCTGAATCTCAGGTAGAGTTGGCAAGGACTGCCCCTTTAAGATGCTCTTTTCCTTTTTTTAAAGTCGTTTAAAATGGACATGAAAATATTTGCTGGACCTCCTCACAGGCTGAGGTCCCAATGAGCGGCGGACATGAAAGCACTCTACGGACTACCGAATGACATCTGATCTTAGAAGGGAAAGAAAAGGACCCAAGTCCCACTCACGTGCCAGTCCTCCTCAGAGCGGTTATGGGGGGCCAGGGAGCAGGTGTCAGGATTCAAAGAAAACCCAGGAACCTAGGGTTGCCTTGGCAAGCGCTCTCCTCCCCTCGGGAAGGCTCACTGCCACTGAGTCCAGTCCCCACGGGTCTGAGTGTATGAATTGAGGGCAAGTTGGATACAGTAATGAAACAGGTGCACCCGCAAGGCCCAGACCTTCACGAAACAGAGAAGGAAGGGCTCCGCCATCACCCCCACCATCCCCGGTCACACCCCAATAAGACGGGGGACAGCCAGAGCCAGTTGGTTCTTACTGAAAACAATTGCAAAATCACTTAACTTCACTCTTTCCTACATAAAAGAACCAATAGCTACAAATGTCGTGTTAAAACATTTGCTTTTAAAGTTGTCCATGAAGCATTCAACCTAGCTGAGTCTTGGGTCTATGGGAAGCATTGAAAATAAAAGACTATGCCTCCTTCGGTGTTAGGCTGAAGATTACATTTATCTCTTTATTCACTCATCTCTCTCACACATATTTATTTAGCACTATTGACTGCAAGGCAGCAACGCGAGGTAGTGGGGAAACAGCCATCAGCAACCAGAGGTGTCCTAGAGCAAACAGTTATACAAGTAACTTTAATGACAACTGTGATAGGGGTGACAAAGCAGAAATGCAGGGTCCATGCCAAAATGAAATCTGTGGGGGGCCAGAAGGGATGGCGAGGGGGTGAGAGGGTGCTCCCGAGGCCAGGGTATTAAGGACTGAGACAAGTGTGAGTGGAGCTGGCCCAGGAAAGGACGGACAACGCAGCCTGGGGTGGGCGCTGCAGGGGTGCGGGCCGTGGGTGGGAGAGAACTTGGTCAGTGCAGGAACTAGGGGATGAGGGGTGAGGGGAGCCCAGAGAGGCCACGCAGGGTCATCCAGCTCAGGTGAGAGCCCCCAGCAATTGGAAGCCATGGTAGGCCAGGCTTTAAACAGGGGGTCACAAGATCAGATATGCAGGAAAAAAAGAAAAACACAACAGGACTTGAAGGCTCACAGCAATGGTAAGACACACAGAGAACTGGATAGGGGGGAGGATGGGGACCCCTTCATTTTATAGGTGAAGACATCAAGTCTCCCAAATGACCAAGGAAGTCACTTGACCAAGAAAGATACCGGAAGAACCTCCCCATTCTAGGTCCAGGGTGGTTGTTTATATTTTTGTTTCTACAACAGCACCCTCCACCCTGTAACTGTGAATTTGGAGTCATAGCTTTCTCACTCTTTGACTCATAATCACAGAACTGACTTTGAACTTGATACTAATAACAGCAGCAATCATTTCTCAGGAAGCTGCCACGTGCCTGGCAACTTGCTAGGTGCTTTCCACATCTAATCTGCACAACAATCTTGTAAAGTATGTATTATATTACTTTACTCCTTCACAGTTTTAAAAACACTGAGGCTCAGGAATATTTTTGAATTGCCCAAGGTCACATAGGTAGTTAGGTGTGATCCACTTAAAACATCCACAGCTACTTTCTTCTGGCTCTAGACCTCACCACCATGCCATCCTAACTCTAGATTTATCATTATCAAACGCCAACTTCTGATATCCTGGGAAAAATCAGAATGGGAAGGGAAAGCTCCATCTCCCTCAATTGAGGGGGGAAAAAACTATATAAAATTTTCTGAAAACTCACTAACTAAAAAACACATAAATTAATCACATATATGTAATACAAACATAAGGAGTAATAAGAATTGAGAATATCCAGAAGAAATTCTTTTCGTTTTAAATCTACTGCACAAATGGTACGAAAGTTTTTAAATGCTCCGGCAATCTGTTTCAGGAGATAAAAGTTGGCTGTAACCACGTGGCTGGGACAAAAAGAAAATGTCACCTCGACATGGTCTGATCTACAACCTCAACTGAAGAAATCACACTGCTGATTACTGAAAGGGTGGGACAATAGAGAAAAAAAGGATCATATCTGACAGATCTGTTCCCAGACCCTCAAACAGCTGGAAACGACATCCCATAATGCTCCAAACATTGGAGAGAGAATCCGAAAAGGAAAAGAAAAAAAATACCACTCTAACGAGAAAGTCACATTGCTCAAAAGAAAAAAGAAAAACTGGGAAGATCTTATAGCAATAATATCCCGCTGAAATCAACCTTACATACCATGCAAGAGATTTTCAAGGAAACAGTGATTATTCATTCTCAGGGAGGTAAAAAGAAACATTCCTGCTAAGGCCCAAGAACAGGGCAGGACGCACTCAGTCTGTGACAGAAGAAATACAATCACTGCATACAGTAAACACGAAAATCAACTCTGCAGAAAATTGGATTCCAACTGCATCAGAAATAGGTACCAAAGACCTAGATGGAGGGTTGAAAAAATAATCCAAAGTGAAAAGAAGATGGCAGACATGGGAGACACAGCCCGGAGATGTGAGATGGAACCTGCAAGCAAGGGGCTTTCCAAAGGGAGAAGAACCAACCAAAGACAGTTTTCCAGAACTTCACACTGAAGCCAAATGCAAACAACCCAGAGACTGGAGACTGGAAGCATTACGACCTGTAAGCAGAAACGTACACTTCAGGCAGACCTATTTAAGATACACAGGCAGACAAAGGTCATCTGGAGTCTAAATCCACAAAAACAACAAACAGGCGAAAATAGCACAGCTTTCATTTTCCCCCTTTAGAAGCTGTGCGTGCATAGCTGTATGTAATCTACAGAATATTAAAATGGCTTCTGTATCACCCCAATACTATTTCTACCAAAATCAGAGGTTATTCCCCTCAAACATCAGGTGTAGGAAAAAAAAAAAAAAACGTTTAAATCCATGACTGGGAGATGTTAATATTACAAGGGTTTGGGCAACCATGGGATCAATTTCCCATTCAGCAATAACTAAGCAAGATCATCGATTCAGGGAAGGATAGTTGCTGATAAAAAGAAAAGCTGCAAGAAAAATCGTAAGTATTGATTGAAAAAATCTAATAACTGATGACATTATTGACATGAAAGGGACAAAAGAGAAACTTTATAGTTTCTCTATAAAGAAAAATAAATGTAAGACCTTCAGAATAAATTTATCAGGTATGGGAAAGGGAGTAAAAAAAAGTTAAAAAGCACAGAACTACTCAAAATACTTAAGAGTAGACTATAGTTACTCTGAGGAGTTAGCTATCATCATCATCATCATCATTGAAGCTATCATTGATATGACACTTATTATGCAGCATTCTAAGTGTTTTAATCCTTAAAATAAATCTGATGGGTGCTATTACTGCCTCCATTTCACAGATGAGGAAACTGAGGCCCAGAATAATAAAATAACTTGCCTGAGGCCCAGTGTTCAGTGAGATTCTAACCCAGCCCTTAACAGTTTCACTCTCCTGCTTTCCTATGGGACCGATCAAGTGATTGCTATTTTAAAGTGGTCTCTATTGCATTTAAAGTAATTGTAATAATTACAGCAACTATTCTAGGCAGAGGACCTGTAATTTGCCTTGAAATTGCCCTAAGCACTGTACAGACATCGGGTCACTAAAAACTGAAGAGTTTACTTCTGCAGGGAAGGTCAAGGTGTTGTAAAGATCATCAAGGTATAAAGATTCTTTCCCAAGGTCACCTAGCTAGTACGTTGCAAAGCTGTCATTCAAACCAGGGACCCTGAAGCCCAGGTTCCCCCTCCACTGCTCTCCATCCCACACAGGGACAGGATGTTCACATTCTGAATGGCATTACAAGGTACAAGGGTATCAGGCTGACTTTCTTTTTAAAAAAGCACAATGACTGCTCACATCAAAGTCACCGATTTCCTAACAGCTCAGTTCAGCAGAGGTCCCCTCCCCAAGCACCTGGCTGACATCACCACTCCTCCCCTCTTTGAACCCCCTTCTTCCACTGCTGTCTTCCCCCCTCTCCCGGCTGGCTGCCCCTCTCTCTGCAGTCCCCTTTATGAGGCTGCCCCGTGTCCACCCATCTCTCTTCTCACCAGCGCACCTGGCTTTGGGCATGTGCACCTTTTGTATCCTATGATAACAGTGACCCAATGTTCAACACGCCAGAGTTTTGTCCAGGTGCCCGCGCAAACACACACATTTGTATGTGCATCTGCCTGCTGAATACACTCACACGTATGTGAATGTGTAGCATCGACATCTCTTTCAGAAGAGCTCGACAACCATTCCCCTGAAGGAGTCTGACTGTTCTCCCTCCCCTCTGTGTCCCCATGTTCTTACCAGGTGGGGACACCTTTCATCACACGAAGCTGGAATTGTCTATTTGCTGATATATCGCACCCACCAGACGATAAAACCCCTCCTATTTCACTTCTGCTTCCAAAACAAGCAGCAGATATCGGGTACAGATACTCAAGTAATGTTTATTCATTGAAACAAATAAATATAAAATAAATACAATAAATAAAAATAAAACCGAGAGTAGAAAGAAAGCATAAAAGAGGGTGTTGCACCAGGTGACAATCTTTTTGAAAGAATGGGTTGTTAAGGGAAATAAAAAATCAAAACTGCAAACAAGTACAATGGCCCTGAGTGCCATTTTTATTCTCAATGAAATGAGCAAGAGTTTTAAGAGTAACTAAAACACATTGCAGGAGAAGCCGCCTGTTTACCTCGGTGTTCGCACTGGCAGCCTCTGTACACTGCTGCTGGCAGGTACCGGGCAATGCGTGTCCAAAACAATACAACTGTTCATAACCATCAGCCCAATGAGCTCCTGGAAACTTCTCTGGGGACATAAATCAACAGAAGAAAATGGCTGTTTTTGAGGACATGCTTACAGAAGCATTATGCACTATGTAATCATGAAAAATAGGAAATATACCAATACCCCACAGCAGGATAAAAGCTAAAGAAAATCAATTTAGAGTACTTTTACGCATCCATTAAAATTTAACATGATGACTATACAGGATAATGGAAAATGATACAATGCTAGGAAAAGGAAAAATTACATACTGGCTGGGCCTGCCACTCTGTAAGACTATTACTTGCTCCAGGGCAAGGACAGAAAGCATCTGACAAAAGAATTCACAAATAAGAAAAATGTGCTGTTGGCGATCAGACTTTGTGAATCCTTCTAAACCAGAATTTCAGATGCAGCCGTCCTGATTTGGAAAGAAACTCAGGTTGAATACCCCTCCACGCCTTAGGAGCTACTCGGCCTTAGGCAAGAAGTTTAGCTTCTCTGACCTTAGCTTATCACCTATAACATGAGGATACACTATTTCTATCCCTTAGCAGGTTAAATTAAATCAATTTATGTGCTTAAAGACTTCGATAACATGTACTACCTACCTGGCACTGTTTATTCCAAGCACTGTACAAATATTGCCTTAATATCAAAACAACATTTTAAGATTGATGAGAAAGAGGTGCAGGGATCTCTAGGGACCACAGCAAGGTAACTCTCAGTCACACTGCAATGTCCATGGGATCAAATCTAGCAATAACAGCCACTGACAACATTCACGGCGTGTCTGCTCACGGGCAAGCATGTGCTAAGCGCTCCCCTTGCATTACTGCATGTAACCCTTACGTAATCCATTAGGTAGGTCTTGGAATTGTGCTCTCGGCATATGCTGGCTCAGAAAGGTTAGGGTCACACGCTGGTGAGCGACAGAGCTGAGATTAGCATATGGGTCTGTCCATCCGTCTGATTTCAGAGCCAGGTGCTGCGTCACTATATGACAGTGCGTCCGTGTTTGTTGAGCTGGTACACAGAGTACTTCAGACACTGCGCCTTGCCCATGCACTCCCGACTCCAGATCTGGGGGAGTTCGGAGTTGACAGCATGACCTTTTTAGCCCTGGGCCTCTGCTCTTGCTATTCTACATCTGGTTTTCCTCAAAACCATGCCCTCTTCGAGGCTCCAGGATCCAGAAGCTTGAGAGACCTAATTAATTGCTCCCTTAACTGCTACTCTTTGAAACAGTGATTTGTGCTTCTAAGCCACCATGCACCATAATGTTTTTATGCTGCTTACCAGCTCGTGTCTTCCAGACTGGAAGTTTTGCAAAGGCAAAGGCCACGGTTCACACAGTTTTGTGTACTGTTGTATTCCTGCCTCTAAGCACAGCTGCCAGGGCATGATGGGGGCCCAACAAGTGCTCGCTGAGTCAGCAAACACGGCCATGTAGAGGGTGTGCCTACGGGTCCCTGGTCAACATCAGAGCATGTTGCTAAGCACAGAAGATGGCGTTTCTGGTGTCCATATTTCTCTATACTGTTTTTCACAGAGCTCTGATGTTGAAGACAGTTTTGCTAAATGAGAACATAAAGGCCCCCTTCACCAAGAAGACCTCCCTGATGCACTAACTCTGGGTTAAGTGCATTAGTACCATGTGCTTATTCATCAGGCCTGTCTGTATACTCGATGGAAAGGGCCTGCTCACTGGCTTGCCTTCCCCCTTCTAGAGAGGACTGTATTTCTCATAACCCTCAATGTCAAGGACACTCACTGGCATGTAACTGGTGACTATATTTTTTGAGTGACTAATTAAGTGAATAAATGATTGGGTTGAGACATTTTTCCCCCTAAGTCACCGATAACACATCTTATCTCTACTTAACCACTGCCAACCTTAAAAAGCCTTCCAAATTCATGGTGCTTCTAAAATTTAGTGTAAGAATTGAATGAACAATTTGAAAAGGAGGTTAAACTACTTGTCCATCTATTGGAATATTTCTTACTTTCTTCAATGACTGGGAAATCCCCGGGAGCGCTCACCCGACAAAAATTTTACCTTTCTCCCCCTAAAAACAGAATAGAACCCTTTTGAGAAAGTAGAAATGTTTCTCACTTAAACATTCGTTAACAACATACAAAATAAAAAGACTCATTTGGCAGACACGTTCTCTTCCTTTATCCTGAGATCAGTTCAGTGCTGAGAAACTATTATTAGAAGGCTCTTGGTTGAAAAAGACGCTTTCAAGAAGATAAGACGTGCGATATTTCGTGTTCAAAGCTAATTTTAATTATACAGTCTACTAGGGTTACTGAGATATGCCAAACATTTAGCTAATTAGCAGGCTCTTGAGACAAGAGAGCTGCCTTGAGAAAGACACAATTTTTCCTCATTAATGAGTAATGACAAATTCTAGTTAACCGTGGATCTCCGCTCGTCCTGAAAATTCACACTATTTTCCTTCTTAAATTCCAGTTACATGCACTAAGTTAAACTTGAAAATTAGATGGTAAGGAGAAAATGGAGATCTATTACTTTAAAAGCAATGATCTAACATCAAACACCATCTTGGTAAACATTTTTAGGGAAGTAAAAATACCATTAATATTGATTATGATACTATATTTATAAGTTCAAAGACCTGAAATTGAACTAGAAGATGCCATTAAAAAACTTCTATGGATAATGTGCAATAAAATAGTAAAACCTAAGTTAACAAGCCCTGAGGTGCCTGAAACCCTCTAGTAACTGGTAGGTTTCGAAGGCATACGATGCAGAATAGAAATCAGCAAGCAGAGGTCAGAGGAAAACAGCCATCTTTCTTTCCTTACTATGTGCTACAGTATACTAAATGTTCTGCCAAAATGACCACATTTATTCTCCTAAACAACACAGAGAGGTAGAAACCCTTATTCCTAATGTATAGATGAGAGATTGAGGCTCGTGGAGTTTGGGGGAGGCCATCCAGTTAGAAAGTAGCCTGCCTAGGTTTGATGCCAAAGACTGCTTTTCCCAAGCTCATGACGAATGCCAGCCTAGATCTGAGAGGACTTTATGAACAATGCAATTGGTTTTGCTTCCCGGGGTTACATACATTTAGCCTTCGGTGTAACTGGGACCTACAAATATGTTTTCCTCAAGTATGAAGTAGATGTGTTTCTCTCTCAGCTTTTCTTTTCTTTCTTTCTTTTTTAAAGATTTTATTTATTATTTTTAGAGAGAGGGGAAGGGAGAGAGGCATCCATGCATGGTTGCCTTTCACCTGCCTCCAGCTATGGACCTGGCTGGAGACCTGGCCTTCAACCTGGCCATGTGCCCTGGCTGGGAATTGAACCTGTGACCTTTGGGTTCACAGGCCAGCGCCTCATCCACTGTGCCATCAGCCAGGGATCAGCTTTTCTTTTAAAAATAGAAATTTGAACTAAGGGCATAATCCAGGTTTCTGAAATCAACTGGCTTTCCCACAATGGCTTTCTCACAGAAGGCGGTCCCTACCTACTCGGACGTTTGACCCCATTGATGGCTGTAGCTGACTATAATTCCCAAAGATGACTACTAATCTCTCCCCACATGTGTCCCTTTGCAGTGCCATCTTATCACCCCCACCCCCAACAGAAGGCAGAGCCTAGATTTCCCCTCCTCTGAACCCGGGCAGGCTCTGTGACTGCTCGGACAGACACAGCTGCCACATGGGGAGATGTGTGCTCAGACGGCCATGCTGTGAGAAGCCCAAGTCAGGTGGGAAAGTCACATGTAGGCGCATGTCATTAGCCCCAGTCACAGCCACAGGCAACATCCCCAACCCTGTGAAGAAGACATGGAACATCCAGCCCAGCTGAGCCTTCGCAGGACTTGAACCCCAGTTAACATCCAAGCAACCCGAAGCAGGAGCCGTCTAGCTGAACGCGCTCGTCCGTAAGAATGTGAGAGAGGAGCTTGTTATTTTAAGGCAATACATTTTGTAGTGGTTTGTTAGGCAGTAATAAACCACCAGAACAGTGCTGGAGTCTGTTTTCTTCCAGGGTGAAGCAACTACTTCTTTTAAACAACTGGGAGCAGGCTTCTGGGGAAATATAATAAAATATATACACTTACAGTGACTGAGCAAATTCTTTAAAGACTTGAGGGATGATCAAAATGGACCTAGGTAAGCATCCTTACATTTTGGGCTATTTCTCAATAAATAAGCTATACAAAGGTGTTCTGTCTCAAAGCCGATGCTTTTATTTTCACCCAGCAAACGGAGTGAGTCCTCGGCAAAATGATTTAATTGATTTGCAGTCAGTTTACCATGAGGCTGTCAAACAATTCTCTTTCTAGAACAATAACCAAACACAATGTAGTTCCAGAATAGTTTCAGAATGCTGATAACCTCATTTGTGCTTGGATTTCCTGCCACATTCCACCTGAGCTGATGAGAGAGAATTCAACACTAATGACCCTGAGAGAGAGAATAAAATGCTGGGACTGCTAAGTATAAGGTTAAGTATAAAATAAAATAATGTGTGCCCTGGCTGGGTGGCTCAGTTGGCTGGTGCATCATTCCACACACCAGGAAGTTTTAGGTTTGATCCCTATTTGGGGTGCGTAAGGGAGGCAGTGGGTCAATGTTTCTCTCTCACATTTGTATCCCACTTTCTCTTTCTCTCATCATTGGGTGAGGACTGAAAAGGAAAAAATGTTAATAATGTAAAAAATAGAAGAAAATAATATGTAAACAAACAAAAAAGAGTCTTTTCTAGAAGATGTCGGAAGGCTAGCACAGATTTAACCAAATCTATTCAACTTCTGGATTTATCGTTCAGTTTTTGGTTATGGCTAGGAAAGATACAGAATGACAAAAGAAAACTTTACTCATCTTTGAAATCCTGCACTTGCTCACAAAGAAGGGGCAAATATATTAAAAAAACAAAAACAAAAACAAAAAAAAACAAAACAACTTGCAAAAACCAGGCAAGAATAAAGAAATCATGGTGGTTCATGAGCACATTCTCCTTTCTCTGGGCAATTTGGTTAACTCAACTTTCCTGTCATCAACTCTACAAATAAAATGTAAAGATTAGGGGAACAGATTCACAACAGTACTTACACTGTATCTTTATAAAGAATGAAAGAGCCAAAGCACTTGTCCACACATGAATGCGTTTACCTTTTGAGTATATAAAACCCTGAAAAGTTACATACAGCTGCATTCACTTGCTTACCACACCACCTCAAACAGAATGAAGTTTCCACTAGTTCTCAACCGATGTGGAACTTGGGGGAACGGCCTTGTCCCCTCCTTTCACGAAGATGTCGGTTGCAAGGAATAAAAAGGAGCTAACGTTTGAAGCAGTATAACGGCAGCTGGTAATCCTTGTGTTTTAAATGTGTTTTGTATAATTTCCTCTTTCCTGAGATTTAAAAGGAATAAAGTTCACGAAGGAAAATATTTTAAATGCAGAATTTATTTTTTTTTAAAGAAGAATGTTCCCTAACCCTGCTCCCCAGAGAAAACTCCCCCATACTCTTTTGGGAGTTTAAGATGCAATGTATGATCCGGTCACAAAATTCCAGTGTGCCTCACAACGCTGATAAGGCTTCTGCTTACACAACTGAAATCCTAAGCCAATATTTCTTAATGCCGATATGATTTCTTGGGGGAAAAAACTCCTCAAAAGCCATATGATAGAAAAATATCAAGAAACAAAAAGAAAAAATGTAGACAGATAAAACTAGAAGCTTATGATCCAATCAAATGGAAATATACAGGAAGAGTACATCGGGTAAATTTTATGAGACAAATGAAGAAGCTACAAACAGAAGTTAATTTTCCAAGGAAACCAGTGATATGAAAATAATGATAATAATGAAAATGTATGTAAAAATAAAACAGATGAGGTTTTCATGGCTGATGTTAAATGTAAAATAAGTTATTTTCTTCCATTTATCACTGCAGGTATGCTTATTGCCCTTAAAGCAAAATATTTGCAAAAATGGAGAATCAACACAGTCTTTATTTAAAGAGTAAAAAACTTACCATTGCTTCAAATCAGAAAATATTATTGTTGTTAGTAGGTAACCTGAATGTACTCTCCCACCTGATGGCTACTTTAAGCAGTAACTTTTAAGAGTACCTTCTCCAAAGAACAAGGCCCACAGTATCAGTTCAATGACTACATCATTTATAAGACTCCCAGCTGCCCTGAGGTTAAAGTGAGAACCTTGTAAATTCTGGTGTTCTTGGTCCATAATATTGAGTAACTCTCTTCTTCGGGAACCTGACGTCTGCTGAATCAGACCCAAATCTCCTAGCAGCCAATGAAGTGATACTGTCCAACTGAACTGATATATTTAATTCAACCCTGTTGGAAATAACTGATGAAATATTTCAAATGTCTAACAAATACTGCTACCTCAGTTCTGAATCCTAACTGAATGGGTGGACCAGTGAATGGGTGGGTGACTGATGGTAGAAGAAGATGCAATCTGGGATAACTTCAGCTAACGTCATGATTTGCTAAATGTCACAATTCCTTCCATCTTGTGCAATGTTCCTGTGGGGCAGTATCTTGGGGCAAATTCAAAGGAAATGTCATAAGGATGGGTCAGCTTATCTGAATAAGGTCCAGGGAAGCCATCACTTAGGAGCCTCATAAAGATATTCATGTGTAAGGACAGAATTAACCAATTCTTCTGTCTTGCTTTCTTTTCTAGATTCCAATCTAAAAAAGATCAGATCCCAGCATAACTGAAACATAAGAAATACAATTTATTTATTTATTCTTTCAGTGTTTATCAGTACCTGCCTTATGGCAGATACCAAAATAAAACAGACAAGAATATCACCCTGGCAGACTTTACATTCTAGGTTACAAACACATTGTAAAAGGTGAAAACTCATTAGTAATCAGAGAAATGCAAAGCTAAACAAAAAGATACAGGTAGCAACAACTAAAAAAGGCAAATTTCCCCACATAGTAAAGAAGAGAAATGGGTACTATTTATACTTGGGTAGTAGAAAGGCAAGTTGGCCTAAGATTTTTTTTTTTTTTTTTTGAGAGAAAGTAATTAAGCATATACATTTGTCTCTATAATCCTACATATTGGGATTTATCCTAAGGGAATGACTGGAGACCACAAGTATTACGGAAAATTGCTCACTAAAGTATTAGTTAAATTATGATAGATTCATAGTATATATAGTAGAGTTCATTTTTTATACTTAATTTTATAATAATAAGTAGTTTTACACTGTCTATAAATAGACAAGTTCCCTGATACTCTACACCTACCCTATGAGTTCCCTCTATTATTAGCATCTTACTTTAGGACAGTACGTTTGTCACAATTAATGAGCCAACATCGATCTGATATTCTTATTTCCTTAGCTTCTACCTAGTGTCCTTTTTCTGTTCCAGGATCCCATAATAACTACTTTTGTCGTCATGTGTCCTTAAGCTGGCCCTGGCTGTGACACTGTCTCAGATTTTCCTCATTTTTGATGACATTGATAGTTTTCAGGAGTATTGCAAAGTCTTTTGTAAAATGTCCCTCAATAGGGAATTGTCTGATGGGTTTTCTCATGATTAGACTTGAGCTCAAGGGTTATGAGGAGGAAGACCACCACCACCACAGAGCTAAAAAATAGTAATTCCCATCACTTCATATCAAGGAGATATGTTATCAACATAACCTATGACTATTAATGATCATTTTCATCACCTGGCTGGGGTGGCGCTTGTCAGGTTTCTCCAATGTCAAATTATCCTTTTCCTCATTTCCATACTGTGCTTTTTCTAAGGAGTCACTGTGCACCTTCCCAACTTAAGAAGTGGGTGGGAAGTTAGGCTAGCCTCCCTGAGGGCAAAGTAATACATAAATGATTTGAATTTCTGCAGGAGAGATTTATCAACTCTTCTCTGTGTATTTATTCAATCATTTATTTATATCAGTCCAGACTCATGAATATTTATTTTATATGCTGTATAAAGTAAATGCACTGTATACTATACTAGATTGATAGAACAATCTAATGCTCTATTATTAATTTTCTTGCTCAAATGGTTTCAGCTTTGGTCACTCTGAGCCCTTTGACACATCTCATCATTTGTGTGTGTGTGTGGGTGTGTGCGTGCACACACACTTCCAAATTTTCTGGTACTGCAAATTCTCTAGGATCATCATATATTCCTCAGCCTCACAGTCATTTATGCAAGAAGTTCTGGTTCCTTCTTTCAGAGAAGAGCTGGCTATGCTTGCTGCTTACTGGGTGACATTGTTTCTAGGTCCTCTCAGCCAACAGAACAAGAAAATATGTGCCTGTAGACAAAGGTACACATACACATACACACATACATGTATCTATGCATGCAATGCATGTAGGTACACAGATGCAAGCTCATACATGTGTGTATATGTTTACATGTGTAGGTACATATCTATCAGTATTTCTGCATGTATCCACCTGTTTCTCTAGGAGACGGAACATCAATTCACACTGATGTCTCCAACTCTAATTCGTTCCCACAGGGTGTTTTCAGGCATCTCCCATTGTATGTCTATGATCTCTCGCTCCAACAGTGAGAACCTGGCTTTCCTATCCAGCATCCATTACTTAATTCTAGTCTTTTCAAGACAGTTAACTTTTAACTTCATAGTAAAAAATATATATATAGCACATATGCATAGATTGTTTTATTCTTAGTCTTGAGAGTCTCCATTCACTTCCATGGTTACTTCGGTCAGCACCTTTCTCCCACCCTCCTCATTGAGGTTATTTCATTTATTTGTAATCTGTCAGGTTCTTTTTTCAGTCCACATTCTATCCTGGGATCCCCTGACTTACTAAGTGTTATTTGTGACCTGCTAAGTGTTATTTGTAAACTTAAGTGTTATTTTCAATTTCTATGAGTTTTGACAAATGTATAAACATTGTCTGTCATTACAGTGCCACACAGAATAGTTTCACTACCCTAAAAAATTCCTGTTTCACCTCTGCAGCCTTCTTTTCCCCACATCTCCCTGGAAATCATTGATCTATTTACCATTTCTATGGTCTTGCCCTTTTCATCGTCAAGTAAGTAGAATCCTACAACATCACCTCCTTCCAGACTAGATTCTTTCACTTAGCAACATACATATAGATGCAACCATGTTTTCCATGGTTGGGAAACTTGTTCTTTTCGTTGCTGAGTAACATCCTATTGTGCATATTGGTTCCCTTCAGTTTCTTGGTAACTATAATAAATAAAGTTACTATCAACATTCACACAATGGTTTTTGTGTGATCTTAGTTTTTCAAATCACTTGGGAAAATATCCCAGGAGCATGATTGCTGGGCATTGGGTGAGACTCGGCTTAGCTCGGTGAGAAATTCAGGTCATTTTCTTTTTTCAGAAAAGTTTTATTCCTTATGTATATGAGGAATAAAATGTAAACGCCTGTTACAGGATTTAAGACTAATTTTATAGTTTTTGTTCACTTCTTTAGTTCCCAAAAATATTTTAGAGTAATTCAAGCAAGTAGCACATTTATAATCAGGGAAAAGTCAATTTAATTGAAAAGTACAGATAAGTAAAGAAAAATAAGAATAACCCAAATCCAGCAGCTACAGCTTGTTTGTCTTGTTTCACTAGACCACCAGCTCCGGGCCAGCAGACTCTCTGATAGAGGCTTATCCCTTGTGTTCAGGCATCACATGGACTGTTCACTATTATGAGATTTCCTGTTCTTGCCCTGCAGCTGGTATTCCCGACACTCCAGTTAGGCTCTGCAGGTCTTAGACTCAGGAGAAGTGAAGGAACCCTTGTGAGCATCTGGGAGACCCAGGTTCATGTCAGCGGATCTTCTACTTTGTTTCCGAGGAGACCCTATACCTCATCTTCAAAGTCCAATCACCAGTTTCCTGTCTTTTTCTGGTTCAAATGCCCTCCACTGAGTAAATCCATGAAGTCTGTGTTGAAAAAGGTGTGCCTCCAATTAAGCAAGCCCTCAAACGATCTAGTCAGGAGCAGAAATTTGCCAGCGAATGGAAATCTTGCTATATACCACCACACTCTGAGATGAACAGCCACCACAACAAAATAATGGAGGCCCTGGCTGGTGGCACAGTGGATAAGGCGCTGGCCTGTGAACCCAAAGGTCACTGGTTCAATTCCCAGCCAGGGCACATAACCAGGTTGCAAGCCAGGTCTCCAGTCAGGTCTGTAGCTGGAGGCAGGTGAAAGGCAACCCTATGTTGATGCTTCTCTCCCCCTCTGCCTCCCTCCCTTCCCCTATCTCTAAAAATAATAAAATCTTTTTTTTAAAAATGGAACCAGCTCATTAAGTTTTGGAAAGTATCATTGTCATGTCATTATCAATTGCTTTAATTTTCAAAGGAGGAGGAAACTTGGCATCTAGTATTGTATGCAGCACCCAGTAAATAAATTAAATTAGGCTGATTATGAACGAAGCAGGCAATGGTCTTTTTATATGCTTATTATGATGCTGACAAGCTAAATAATACTACATCCTCCTGCCTTTAGAGAAGACACATGAATTTTGTACGCCTGGTTATTTATTTCTCTCTTTTCCAAATGACAGGCATAGAACCTGCTGTCAGTATCACCAAGCATCTTTTCAAAACAAATAGGCCTGGTGAATTCTTCTCTCTATTTATATGGATATTATTTGCTCACGAAGCCTGCAAGGAGAGACACATCACGCAGGTCAGACTCTCGGAAACATTAGGGTTCCTTTGATACTCTCACCTCCAGGGCATAAATTATTCATTTCGGCTGAGGCTACCTCGGTGAGTTTGCCAACTGATGAGTCCAACTTAGATGCTTCGGTTTTATTTTTAGCATCACGTAAGAGATAAGAGAGAAATAGGAACAACCCGCAGAAAAGCCACACCACTGCGTTACTGTTCTAGATAGTCTCAGGGTGCTAGTGGAGTCTTCGGTGGCGCTCTTGGGGGTCACTCATGTCTCCCCCACTGCTATGGTCACTGGGCCCCTTCGGTAAGAAAGCCCCATGTTTTAGAAATAAATCCAATATCTAATATGGCCAAGTGGATCAAATCAAGCTTTCAAGAAGGGCTTCTTTCCACTTTCTCTTTAAATAAGATGGCTTGCTCTTGGTGAAGAGGCCGAAAGTCTAAATCCAAGGTACTGTTGCTGTTTGCTGTACCACCCACAGTTAAACAGGGAAAGTTTCTGAGGACAAATGAGAAGCTAGCGGACTGAAGGCAGCTACAGACAACAACTCCTAGACAGCCTTTGCATCCAAGGGGAACATACTGAAAAGCCATCACTGTCGCAACAATGCCGGGAAAAGGGAAGTCGCTATCAACACCCCCATCTTTCAATTAGATGAGCAGGGGTCTGTTTCCATTATTCTGCAGTTACAAACACTGCCAACTGCTTAAAGGATGTGGCTATCTATCAACCGGAAATTAATGGGCTGGCTTAAACACACACACACACACACACACACACACACACACATTTTCTAGAGAAGGAAAGAAACAGCTAAAACGCACTAACTCACCCAACACACACAACATGTTCCCTCAGTTCCCCAATCTACTCATTATTCACGTCACATCTTCAAGCTGGGTTCACGGGATTCCTTCTCTTTGACATTCCTTTCCAACCTCATCTGCCAATGAAAACTTGCTTCAAGTTCAAGGCCCTGCCAGCTCTCCGAGCCTCTCCCCTGATCTCCCACAGTCAGGGTGCTCTGATCCATTCTTATTCTCCCACAAGCCTCCGTTAGGGCCACTACTAGAGGCTTCCTGGGTACGCTCCTGCCTCCCCTTGAGTTTCCTGAGAACGGTGCTCTGTCAATCCTTACATTCCTTCAGTGCCCAGACAATGCCTCGCTGGCGGTGGGCGCTGAGTACAATGAAATAGGGACTCGTTCAATAGGTATGTTGTGCCAGGACCCTGAGGGTGCCTTCCCCTACAGGTGTTCCATTCAGTGGACTAGATTGGAAAAGGGAAAGAAAAAGCTACTTGAAATAGGGTTTCAGTCATGTTCTGCTATGCTTAGCCTTTTGGATGATTATAGTAGTTGCTCCAAAAAAAAAAAAATGCCTTCAATTCATTGATTTCTGTGTCTGTGGAGTATACCCTTTATTTATTTTTTCTATTTTTATTTCACAAGGAAGGGAGAGAGAGAACCATAGATGTAGGAGAGAAACATCAATCGCCTGCCTCTGGTACGTGCCCAGACTGAGGACGGAACCCTCCCTCAACCTTGGAACTGAGGGTATGTGCCCTCGCCAGGAACTGAGCCCGAAACTTTTTGATGCACGGGGTGATGTTCCAACTGACTGAGCCACCTCGCCAGGGCTGTCAAGTACACACTGTAATAGTGCTCTTTCCTTCTTGGAGAATGAAGCTGCTATGTCTTTGTTCAAGGGAACTAGGTATTAACTCTGACTTAAAACCAGAAGAGTCCTGTGCCTTAGCTTGGCCTCCACCTTGAAATAGCAACAAATCGCAGAAATAAATCCAGGTGTCCTGCAGGGACAACAACAGTCACTATAACGTGTGTTGGGCGTTGTGTTTGCAAAGCCCTTTGGTGGGCATGCTTTCATTCTCACAACATTCCGTTCCAGCATTAGGAATTCTGCTTCTGTCCAACACCTGAAATGGAGAAGGCTGATTCGACAATCCCTCATCTGTAGAGAGTTAAATCCTACTTCTGTTCTATTCTAAACAAATCAGCACGGTGCCCGAAGAACCTGCAAGACCTTGGATGTGCCCGGCCAGAGTAACACAGAAATGCTAGGTGGACAGAGGACATCTCCAAGACTGATGAAGAGGTGGCATCCTTCCCTCCTGTTCCTTTTGTGCCACAACAAACAGAATAACGGAGAACGAGGCCACCAAAACCCCTACTCACATGAGCTATTATTCTCTTAAGAAACTGGAAAGTTCAAATAGATCGCGTCTGGGATCCTGATGCTTATTCCTCTCATCATCTGGAGGAGCCCAAGGCTGATGTCAACATCACATGCATGAAAGAACAGGAAGTGGGAAGGACACCACTGAGTTGGAAGCAGGGGATTTGGGGAATGAGTCTTGTCCTGAAGTCATGTCTAAGAAGCTGCTCCAGGAAGAGGCCTCCCTTGTGTGAATCAGATACTCTCAGGGCCACTCATTACCTTCCCTTTGGTTAGGGAGCCCTCAGTCCTCCAGATTTTCCCCAGCCAGAAATGATCTCCGTCAAGCCCAGACTTCCCCTGCAGCCAACCCCCCGAGCCTGAGTGCAAATCCGGCCTGCACCTGGAAGGACGGAGGAAACGGAAGGAGTGCTACACGAAGCTGGACTCCGAAATACCAGTTTGTTTAGAGAAGTTTTACCTTCTTCTCAACAGTAAATGACATGGGAAATTTGAGACCGTTCAAAGTCATGGTCCTTTGTCTTACTTCGTTTCTGAAAAATAATTACTTGACCTTCCATTTGAGGATGTAAAAGATCAACAGTCATTGCGAAGATCACAAGGAACAACCTTTACGCAGAAAAGTCAGTTTGTAGAGAGTCACTAAATGAGCAGACACGGCCAATTTGTTAAAAAGAGGAGCTTCAGTAGACTCTTAGAGGGGTCCTAATTGTGACAACCTCTTTGTGGGGATGGATAGATCTTGGTGTAATAAACTTATAATGTTCACCCACCTGCATTTTATTCCTCACAGATGTACTCGAATATAGAGGGATTGATTCAGTGGCTCTGTCAGAAACTACGCTGAGTTTGCAGGCACATCTTATTTAATTTTCACAACTGCCTGCTAACATGGTCTCATTATTAGTATGCCCGTTCTGCAGAGGAGGAAACTGAGCCTTGGCATGCTTACATCCTCCATTAACCAGGTACCCACGGTGAGTAGTTTTGGACACATCCTTTCAGGTTTCTGTATGAGTCTATGTAGATTTGTCCTGTTTTATTTTTTAAAAAAGTCTTAAATGGTATCATATTACACATATCTGTTCTATAACTTGCATTTTTCCATGATAATTCATAAAGCTCTAAGTCCTTCCATGTAATTGCTTTCTATTATACACTTTACCATTCTCCTCTTGACAAGCACAAGGTTATTTTCAATTTCTCACTAATTGAAACAGTACTGCAGAGAGGAGTCTTATGCAAGCTTTCTCATGCACACAGGCAGCTGCCTAGGTGAATACAAACTATGGAAGTGCTGGGTCATACGTGTATATGTTTAAATGTTAATAGATTCCGCTAAACTGTCCTCCAAGCTGTTTACTATTAGTATGAATGCACATTGTCCCACAACCATGCCCATATATAATTATTACCAAACTTGAAATTTTTGCCAATCTAAAGGATCGTGTTTTAATTTGCATTTTCCTGACTACAATAAAATACGTATTAGGCAACGCCACCCAGACTGGAAATTAAACAGTAAAGTCAGTTAAAGCAGGGCAACATAAAAATGCGCCTATCATTTTACTATAAAAACCCAGATGTGCGTTTCTTCACCCTCCTTTTGACATAGGGACAATGTTCCCCTCAGAGGGCACCACTGGCTAGAGCTCCATATATCCCCTGCATTAATCACAGCCTTATAACGGGCATCTAGATTCCCGGCTATGGTTTCTTACGTGAATGTAAAGAGCTTGTGAAATAATCTGGGTGCAACGCTCACTTGAACAGCGAGCTTTCGGTGCGGTGCCTTCACGGAGGCTTCTGACGCATTTCACTTCATGTTCACTGAAGCAGCTCTCTTTCCACGCTTGTGTTTCACGGGGGAACCTGTGACTTAACTAAATCAGCTAATTGTGATGACATTCAACCAGTACAAACAGGTTTGGGAGCCATGGCGCTGGCCCTTGGAAAACACAGCTGACTGAGGGAGGGGGGCTCAGGGCTGGTCTAGGGAGTAGCCCACCCACCATCCAGGTGAGCGCTTCCCACTGCAGTCGGCACCTTGCGGAGAGGAACCTGTGTCTTCTCATGCCCCGCAAGGGTAAGAGAGCATCCGCTGGACCAGTGATGCGGAGCATCTTTTCATATGCTTACTGACCAATATCCTCTCCCACGAACCGTCGGTTCATTTCATTTACCTGCTTTTCTAATGAAGTATCTTTTCCTTATTTACACATGTTCTTTATAAACCCCAGACAGTAATCGTTTGCCATTTATACGTCATAAATGTTTTCTCCCAGGTTGTCAACTATGTGCTAATTACTTTTGGGGGGCATCTGTCATTTTATAGAAGTACTGAATTTTGAGCTAATGAACTGAACTACCTTTCTTCCTCCATAGCTTTGGTTTTCTATGTCTTGTTTAAGAAAGCCTCTCTCTCTCTCTTTTTTTTTTTAAGATTATATTTTATTATTTTTAGAAAGAGGGGAAGAGAGAGAGGCAGACAGGGAGACAAACATCAATGTATGGTTGCCTTTCACCTGCCTCCAGCCACAGACCTGACTGGAGACCTGGTTTACAACCTGGTTATGTGTCCTGGCTGGGGAATCGAACCTGTGACCTTTGGGTTCGCAGGCCGGCGCCTTATCCACTGTGCTACCAGCCAGGGCAAGAAAGCCTCTCTTTGCTAAGATTCTAAACATACCAGATGTTTTCTTCTAACACTTCAATCATCTTCGTTATCTCCAGGTTCTAAAGGAAGAGCTGGGAGGTTCAGAGGCTTTAAATATTTGACCAAAATTACCAAGCTTGAAGCAACGAAACCAGGGCCCTGTTGCTGGGTACCTACATATGCATTATCTCCCACTCACACCACCTTCTTTCTGTAAGAAAGAACTGAAGTCCCAGACAAGTAAAGTGGAATATACGGCGTCCAGCAGTGTTGGAACATGGGATAAATGCACATCTCTGTATTGAAAGCACATGAATGACTGACAGGTAAGTGATTCATCATCAGCCCCCAAAAACTAGCATGAATTTCCTCCACCCACAGAAACTGCGGTCAAAGAGCCTAAGTGACTGGAGATCTAAAAATTCCAGCTATAAAAGTCATGGGGATAAGGAATAGAGTAAAAAACACTGTAATAATATGTACTAGACTTGCTGTGGTGATCACTTTGTCAGGTATATGAATGGAGAACCACCATGTTACACACCTGAAACTAATTATGTACTGAATGTCAGCTGAAATACTCCCGAGCAAACTACTAGATGCAAACTGATTCATTATTCATTCATTGATACTGCCATCAATCCAAGCAAAGAAACATTTCTTGAACACCTAATATATCCTAGGCAATGTTCCTGAGCTCCACACCCTCAGTTTCACCCTTTGCTAGACTTCTCCAATGTCCTGCAAGTTCCTAAAGCTTTGCTTACTCAGAAACAACCTCTACACTCACAATGTCCCTTGAATTGTGGTCATTCAGGTCACATGCCTTCTAACCGCTAGCAGAAAGTGAGCTCCCTAGGGTGACTCTTATGTCTGATGCATCTCTGTCCTCCAAAGCGCAGAGCCTCAGGCCCTGTGCACAGGTGTTTCGCTAGTACCCCTATTACACTGCTGTGGGCTCAATGGCTTGACTTACTTTCCTGTGCACTACACTGTGATCTTTTTAAAGGTGGGCAAGAGTGAATGCTGAATAATGAAGGAATGAGAGAAGGAATAAATACCTTGTATTTTCCGCAGACACGATCCTCCCAGTGATATTACCATTTCATTGAGGTTACTATCTATTCTGACTACCACCAGTCACCTTTCCATAATCTTGGTATTACCATAATATCCTGATTTCTCTGTTCTGTGTTTATATGTATAATGAGCTGTCAAATGATGCTTCTATTACAACCCAGCCTGAATCTTTATCATTCTCCCTGCCACCACCTTGGTCCGGGCTGTTTCTTGCAAAAACTGTTATGAATTACCTCCCGCTTGTGTACCCCACATCAATCCAGACCCCTGCTGCCACCACACACTCTTGCCCGAATCATAATCTCATCATGCCAAGCTCTTGCTGAAAACCTTCAAAGGCTCCCCTGAACCCACGGAATTAATTTCAGATCTCTCCCCAGGACGTTGAGGCTCTCTCTCTGTTACGTTACCCGCATTTTGATTCTAATTTCCCACTGCTATCTTACTGATCCTTTCACTTCTTTTTTCCTACTGCCCCATCACACAGAAGTACGGGCTTGCTAACAAATCCATTTTGCATTTTCCAGTCCTATTACATCGGCCTGGGGCACTCGTTTTCATTCTGTCCATCAAGATGCAATGAAAGTCCTAGCTCTTTCATGAAGTGGGGTCCGATGGCCCAGCAGACAGATCTCTGCTCCCTCTGCCATCAGCAGTGCTTTGTATTATTGGAATTGATGTCACCCTGTTTCATTTTTAGTCATTTGGTGCTACCTTACCCACTGCAACACAATGCCTGGGCGTAAACATGGAGGTTTCCCGATTTTTCTAGTTCTCTGCAGGCCTTACACACAGAGGCAATCAATAAAATATCTGTTGACCTGTTGTCTCAACTTTTCTGCAAGCTCCTTGAAATACTTACACAAAATTGGTAATCGAACTGTTGACATTAAGGGGCATGACAAACATAGCCAAGGCAGGATGATCAGACAGTGATGACAGGAGGCTCTGGGGGCAGAAACTGCCTGGGTTCAAATCTCAGCTCTGCCACTTGCTTCTTGTGGGGTCAAGCTACCGCTCCAAAGCTCCTGCCCACCAGCTGGAGGGAAAGACAGTGCCTGGTGGTGGTGCTGTTCCCAGAATTCCATGAGCTGTGCATGGTAAGACTTTGAGTGTACGTGGTAAGCACCCAATGACAGCCAGGCATTATCATATGAAACGAAAGGAAAGCATAAAGGACGTTAGTCAGTCTTTCTTTCCTTTTTCTTTTCGTTAAGGGGCAAGAGATTCCTAAGTGAATACTTGGTTCTATGCATTTCGAAAATCTTCCTTCAAACTGTGAAATTATTTAAATAGGTATACTTTAAAACACAAAAACTTCTTGATTCTTAGACCTGAGATTATGTTAATGGCTTTAAAATCAAGAATTTACATCTATGTCATCCACCTTCTCATGTAAGTTTCAAATTTAGGAGGCTCTAAGTTTTCTCAAGCAACGTGCATGGCTGGTACCTGAAGGACGGAGCAGGTGACCAAGAGGACATACTTGCAGACAGCTGAACAGCCTTTACCTTTGGATAGTGGTCTAGAGGTCTCAGAATCAATGACACCCAGTTACTCCCCATCCTCTGATTACATTGGACTCTGATTAGCAGGCCGAGTAAAGGGTGTGGGGTTGTCACAGATGATCCACAAGTAAGTAAGACCAGAAATTTCTCTCTCTTGGAACCTCCATTCAGTCTGCAGAGAAAAGCACCGGCCCAGATTCTGGCCACAGTGCTGGAAAAGGACACACTGGCATGGAGGAAGTGATAAGTCATGAAACTAAGAGAAAAGGGAAAAGGTTGACTTGTCCTAAATGTGATGAAAGCACACTGAGAAAAAGCTCCCAAGCTCTCAGATGAAGGTTATGTTTTCCCTTAGGGTTCAGAATGCTAGTCTGGGAAGCAGAGATGGACACTAGTCGTCAGACCTGAGAAAGGATCCAAGAAAGGCCACTGCCAGACTGGTCACCAGTCTGCTTAGTGTCCAATGAAAACGTTACCAAAGATGAGATTCATAAGTGAGGCCAAAGTTGTATCAAGCAAGAAGAAACTGATTTTTCAGTAAAATGGAGTAGAAAAATGACTACTGATGTTTTAACTACTCAGGTCTTTTATTCAGTGCAAAAAAACTCATGTACAAAAAGTCTGATAATATTGACTTCCACTATTTAGTCACAGCTACACTGTTTTCTGGATTTAAATGTTAATGTTAAAATACACCACAGGTTATAATGACTCTCGGTGACTTGAGTGACATCTTAAAATCCAAATCCCATTTTGGGAGCAAAATGTTATTATACAGTATTTTCACTCCATTAAAGTGATTTATAGTGCTTAGTTGTTGATACTTGAGTATTTTGAGTTGTAGATCAGATGTTAAGGGAAAAAATAGAGAAAAAGTAATTAGCCCATTATGTTCATTACCGTATCATGGAAAATGACAACCTCAAATCTCATGAGCACTGTTAATATTCTGCCAACTCCCTCTGCGATAGCAGAGATCATAAAAACAAAGCGTGTAACAGAAAAAGGAATTTAAGTCAAGTGAAAATATTTTACGACACTGCAAGCTTTTTAAAAATATTCATTCAAACATGAAAAAACAGCAAATAATCCTGAAATAAAGTAGAAAAGCTACTTTGCTCCATCACAACTGAATAAATACATATTCTTAACAATTTACAACCTTTTAAGAGCTCAGCTAATATGACAATTGACGAAATGTTTTTATAGGGATGGAATATTAAGCTGAAATGTGAATATTGATTCATATTAAAGAAAAAGGTTCCTAACTTTGTTTCAGGTCATTATGATTCTCACATTAAGTCAAAATCTGTAATACCTTTAACATTACAAATGTGAAATACTGACTATTTTGATAGAGACCTACCTTAAAAGTACATTATTTTCCTTCGAAAGGCAACTTCCCCAACATACTACATGTTCCAAATAATGAAACTTAGCCATTTACCCTGACCTGGGTAAGAGTTAAAGGAAGTAGAGAAAAAGAAAAGAAACAAATGGTTCTCACCCCATAAATCTCAACCTTACTTCATGCTTTTTCCTTTATATTTGACCATTTTAAAACACTCATAATTTTGCTCTTGCTTCCCCTGTAGCATTTTCTATCAAGATTAAAGAAGAGCTTATTCAGAAACAAACAGGATACAGGAATAATGGTGAGGCTTCCAGGCAAGCTATAAATAGCAACAGCATTTTCAGAAATCTTGTGCCTGGTATGTAAGTTGCCATTTAAACTTTGAAGCAGTGTGGATTTCATTACCATGGTGTCACCAAAGTACAATTTTTTATATGAGAAATTAAATTCTTACCAAGTTTTCTTGGTTCCTGGCTGCGATTTTCTGCTCCTCTTCTGCCCCGTTTTTCATGTATTTGACCTCTTCCACTGGTTTGATCCTATACTCATCTGTGTAACAATAAATAAAAGAAGATACGTCTTCATAACTTTTTCACAAGAGTAGGAAAGTGTCAATAAGACAACAGCATAATTTGTTGGAGTCCTTTCCCAACTCAACCAGCATCTTTTTAGAAGTGCTCTCCTGTCGACCGGGGGAAACTCAGCACCAGAAAGGCAGCTAATAACAATGTCCTCGCCTGGTCCTTCCCCAGGGAGCAAACGGTGGCAGAGGAAACAGGATATACCATCTCCAAACTATCTGGAATCTGCACACACGAGGCCATGTCACATCATGGGCTAACGCAGGCGTTCCTCCTTATGAACTTGTCTTTGCAAATATGAGTTCTTTGAGAACATGAGTTCAAGATACCGGTGGCAGCAATTTTCAGCAGTTCATTTACACCTAACGTTCTCTCTGACAGAAAAAACGAAGGACTGTTGAAGACTAAAGAGTTGACTTGACCAACACAGAGGTATACACAAGGGGAAATACAAGTGTCCTATTTGTGATTGCCATGTTAAATGTGGGGCAGTCTGCAATGATTTCATACGCTTTACACATACACATGCACACTCTCACTTCATCTCTCTGTAAAGTCACATGTATATGAAGAGACATAGTGTCTAATGGATGAAATAGGCAGGTATATCACTCAAGGCTGGAGAGCATAGTGGGCCATGGTGAGGCCTGCACTTCTACAGCCACGGTGACAGTACAATAAATCCCACTACTGGTAAACATCATGAGACAAACAGGAAAACTTGCAGCTGAGGTTCTTTTCCAGGATAGAGGTTTGATGATGACAACAATGGCATTTTCATCAGATTCCTGTAAGGAGGATGTGACTTGGGCACTCTTAAGTCAAAAATAAGTGTGACTTTGAGTCATTTTTCAGTCCAATTTGTCAGGGAAAAAACCAGAGATTATGGAATTAGAAGATTTCTTGAACCAACAGAAGGATGACTGCCCAGCATATGGCACAAAATCTTGTCTGTGACAGGCTAACCTGAAAGATGTCAATCTCTAAGAGAGACTGTATATCATTTCAGGAAGCTGCAATATATTTTACTGTCTATGATTAACTTAATGTAATAACTATATTCTTACGTCATTTCTTGCCTTGTTATTTATACCATTTTCTTTAGTTTCAGGCTTCTTCATGCTATCCCTTAACACACTACTTCCAAAGACATTTGTTATAGTGAATTGCTCCCAATAATTATGCTGTTCAAATGTTTCTCAAAATTATCACCCTATGAAAGTAATACATTTGCATATGTCTGAATAAAGACTCCATGCACATGGCTAAGACAATTGTTTGTTTCTACTGGACAAGCCAAGGTAGTTTTGCTGCTTCCTTCCAAAGACACGAGAAAAACTTGTACGTGGTTACAGTAATGAGCCCTTTAGGAAGACCATGAGCCCTTTAGGAAGACCAAGTCCTAAATGTGCTGACAAGTTAATCAATGAAGTCTGACCCACAATTATAGCACACAAGAAATTCACGCTCCAATTTGGTATTTAGAAGAGAAAAAAATGAACGTAAATCATAAAACCAGCACATTTAATTAAGGATTATTTACTCAGAATCTGGAAATGCAGTTGTTAATTAAAACAAAAAAGTACTGACAAATTACGCCTCTAATATAATTACAGAGATAAAAATAAAGAAAAAAACAATAGAGTTGGGCCTCCTAAACTTCAGTTTGGGACATTAATATTTATAAACCATGGTTTGCTGGGATAATTACTAACATTTAACTGATCTAAACTGTGGCCTTAGTTGCTTATGGTGAGTCTCTAATTATTTAAATATAACACCCATACATTGTCTGTATTTTAATACAATTCCGGTGGATCGGATGATCCATAGGACCCAAACACTCATGGGACAGGTTGGGAAAAGCACAACATTTTAGGACCTGCGCAGCCTTCTGAAGGATGGGCCTTGGGTGGCTGCACTGTGAAAGGGACAGTCACCTGCTCCTGTCCCCTCCCATCCACCACGGCCCCCACTGCTCTCCGAGCACCGTCGCAATATTGCGTCTTCAGTCTTTGTTCCTCTCTCCTGGGGACACAAGCAGACACACTGCTGGTATTTTTCTCCTATTTTTCTTCAGCGAAATGGAAAGGCTGCTGGCTACCTGCCTTGCAAAGCAGCACTATCCCAGCTACGGACTTTCTTTTAACATCGAGGCAGAACCAGGCCGGAGTTAGAGAGGCTGGAGCGTGCCCCTAACCATCCGGCCGGCGAGCGGGCGCTGGGTTAGAGGAACAGCTGCGCGTGGGGACAGGGAAAGGAAAAACAAGCTGCCTCGACCCCGAAGCCAGGCCTGTCATTATCACTCACACCGTACACTGCACAAGTCGCCCTGGTGGGACACAAAAATGCCAGCAAGACCCTGGGGAAAGCCACCGTTTGTACAAAGCAAGTACGTAAAAATGGTCTGTCAGATTTCTCAAAGGAACGAAGAGGTCCATCTGGAAACAGGCAACTCATCACAAATGTGTCCCTCATTTCCATGGCAACACAGCCGTCAGGACTGGTGCTTGCCAACGGGCCTCTGTGCAGACAAATGAGCATTTTGGGTTATTACAGTAAAACCGCTGCTACAGAAATCCAGTTTTCCTTTTGTGGAAGGCATAGGGGGGCCCATGTGGGACTGTAGCCCCCCTTAATCAGGCTGTCCCCAGCCTGAAGGGGCTGCCATCCCTAGCCCACAGGTCCTGGCTGCAGAACACGGTGCCAACTTGATTAAGAGGAGGGGGTATAGGGACCATCCGCCTCTGACTCCCTCACACCTGTTCACAATTTTTCTTCCTTTTGGTCTCATCAGATGGCTTAATCGAATGTCCTCAGGAACGGTGGACCCACGCCTGTCCGCTCTCTGTAAACAGTTGCAAGCTGTACAAACCACCCTAGATCTGGGTAAGAGCAACGCCCTGGGGTTATTTCCAGCATTTTGTCCCTCTGATGACGTCAGAAGGGGCCAGATCATCTTTTAGTGGTGGCCCCATCAGGCTGAAAACAATGTTCCCCCCAAGTCCCTGTGGCTCACTTTTCATGTAAGGCACATCCAATATAGGTGCACGTACGTATATTACATTAACATTCTTAGCCCTAGAAGAGGATCAGCTGGCTGCACTGGCTTTCGGTGAGTATGGAATCACCCCCATTTCCTAGATCCCATCAATTCTTCCATCATAAACTTCTTCCTGGTCCTATCCCAGATCTCTTTAAGATTCGCAGGTAGATCTGCTCCTAGGTTACTTTCCTAATCAAGAGAAGGGACTTTAAAAGGTGTCCATCAGATGCAGATGAGTTCCGGGTGAGTTTGTAATACCAGGAGCATAAAGAAACAGTTAACTATTTCCCTAACTATCCACATCAGATGAGGAAGAAGGAAGAAGGCAAGATCCCACGGATGCTGCTCCCCAACGTAAGAAGGGATTTGCACCTCCTTTCAGGCCTTCTCACCCAGTGGTACCTCTATAATAATAAATCCCATCTTATCCAGGACTGTTGCAATTTCAAATTTCCACACGAACGTCCTCACCCAAGGAGTCCAACATCAGGGCATCTTCACGGAATGCGCCATGGCCTCTTCACCCAGGATCTGCACGAAGACTCCCTGGTAGGCTAATCAGTATTCTACGCTCAGGAGAAGATGAGGGCTTGGGAAAGGAGGTACAAGAAGGAGTTGCAAAAATAAACAGACCAATTCAAAAAAACAAACTATTCTGCTTTACGGCAGAAACTTATTCCCTTTGGGCTTCTTCCATCGAACATTCTGTCTCTCGCGCTAACTAAATTTGCATCCCAAATCCTGGACAACTTCGAGTTCTTGCCTAGAATCTTTATTTCCTTACTTGGGAAGCTATTTCAGTGGGGACGAGCATTCACGGCGCCTAAGAGCTCAGCCTCCGGAGCGAGAATACCTGGTATTACAGTCTTGGGAGAGAGGTCTCAGTCCTGGTCCCACCATGGGTCTCTATCTGCACAGTCCTCCCCCCTGGCTCCCAGCCTGCCCCCTTGAGGGCACAAGGGTGAACAGGCAAAGCGCCAATGCAGAACAGGCACCATGATTGTTTCAGAGCAGAAAGGGCAGAGGCCACTCCACAGAAGTAACCGTGGAAGGAACCCTTTTTCCCGAAGGACAAGGAGACAGGACTCAGCACTGAAAAGCAAAGAGGCACAGATGAGGCGCCTGCGTTAGGGAAAAGTGGCCTTTACTTCGGGGCACTCCATTGACCGTCTCAGCGGCTCACGCCTGTTAGTTTGTACAATTCAATAAACATTCACTCGACCTCTGCGCGGTACTGAGCCTGGGTCTTTCTCAGGGCTCATCAGGTGCTGTTTATTATGCTTTCTGTGGGCCTGTTTTGTTTACTCCAAGTGTCTGGCACACCAAAGGTGTTAATGAAAGAGAGGGAGAGCATCGACCTTAGTTCAGAGATAAATAAAAATCTCCCCTAATGAGATCTTCAGTCCTTTTAGTCTTTTGGTTGTTTTTCTTTGTTTTTGGTTTTGGTTTTCCTGCTGGGTTCTCCAAAACAGAAACAGATCTTTGCATTTTTGCACTTAAGTACAACAGGTGTGAAACCGCTCAGTTCAAGTCCACCTTTGGTCTGTGGATGTCCTCAATGTGAAATTCTTCACAGAACCATTTTTAGGCTTTGAACTAAAATTTATACTATTCCTCTATCTGCAATTTCCTTCCCGCCTCTTAGTTGACTCGCAAAGTCTCACTTGCTTTGTGAAATCTTTTTTCATCTTTCTGGGCTACAAGTATCTCTTCTGCCTCCAAATTTCTGGTTTTCACTTTTCACTTCTAAAACTTGCCAAAAACTCCAACTTCTTTCCTTCACATACGATTTAGACTAATTGTAAACTGTCCCAAGCTTAAGATAGGGCTGAATCTTCTAAGAAATTTTTGTTATTTTTGGACGCTAACTGATATGGTACATTGTTTGGCCACTCCTGAGTTCAAAGATGGCTGAGCCATAGAAAGTAGGTTCAAGTGTTGGCTTAAGACTTGAATGAAGTAGTATGAGTCTTTACAACTAGTTAGAGCTCCGTTAACCATGTGCTTGACTCTACTGAAGGCTTTGCAGAAACTGCAAGTTTCTAAATAAACATAAAACGAACTACAATAATATTTATGTGACTGGGAATGCCATAGGTAATACTTGACACATATACAGAATAGTTATCTGTAGCTGGGTTCAAACTTCAGCCTCTTGATCATGGAAAATCACTATGACTTGGCAAGTCCCAAAGCTTTGTCCTTCAAGAAGAAATGTCTTCATCATCAGTGGGGAGAGAGGTTATAGGGTTGCAGTGTTGCTTCACCCCACAGCTCCTCCCCCTACTGTACTGTCTTTTGCTTCCCCCCACCCCTCAGCACCTACAGATCAGAAACCTTTGCTGATAAAGAGATGCAGGCCCAGCACGGGGCCCTGCTAATGACTCTCAACCATGTGGAATTGGGAAGAGACCACAACCGCACCTTCCTCCAAGGCTTTCCGCCTCTCTCTGATGGAAGGTGCAGCGAAGGCGGTGTATACCCTGAGATGGACCGGATGTTTGAGGGAGGTGAGGAAGGACCTATGAATAAACCGTGGACACACCCAAAGAGAGAAGATGCAGAGAGTCTGGAGAGGGCGAAGTCTTCATCCTGAAGCCAGCTGGGGGTTCGCTGGTGGGGGTGGAGCTGGATATGCAACACCTGCCAGAACCCACTTCCTGCCTCCCCTGACAGGTATTTCTGGGGATGGGGAGTGGTCTATCCTAGGGGCAAAGGAAATGCCAGTGACCCTGATCCCAGCTCCCTCCCTTCCATGGGGCAGCAGGGAATCAACGCAGTGCTGGCTTTAGAAGGGCTTCCTCTTCTGGACGGGCTCCCCAGCCTTGCAGCTGTGGGCCCTGGACGCAGGGGCAGTGCGCTCTGCAGGAACTAAGCGAGTTCAGATGACATGCAAGGGGGCGCTATGGTCTCAGCATCCTAGGGCCTTGTCCCCTACTTGAACAGGGTAAGATGAGAGGTGACTCGGCTGCAAGGATGGGCCAGAGGGTGATAAAGCTTCTCTCACTAAGCACATTTAATAATTAAGACCAGATCCCTGAAGGCCCCATTTGTGAAACGTTTAATCATTTCAGAGGCCAGATAGCACATCTCCTTCAATTCATTCGAGGTTCATTATTCAGTGACTAGGTGACTATTACCCAGTCATGAAGGGCCCCCAACATTCATCTCTGACAAGCTCTGACAGAAGACATACCACCAGATCCAAATCCATCCTGGATTCCTGCAGGAACACATACGCAAATCCCAGGGGTTTAATTTCTACACCACACAGTAATAGTCCCCACCCAAGAAACAGAATGCATGGCCCAGGAGGGGGCAGGGCTGCACCCATGGAGGGCCACGCACGTTCTGGCAGCAGTTTATGGAGTTTTGCAGGAGCCCTGCTAGGAATGCCCTGTGCTGGGTGCACCCATCGCAGCACCGTCCGCTGGGACACCTGAGAAGCTGGAAACTAGCTCAGTCCTCTCTGCTGTTCTTCCTGGGGTTCCCGTTATCCTTAATAACCACTCAAGACAAAAGCCCGCTCATCAATATCCTTAATAACTTTAATGATCGCTCAAGACAAAAGTCCCCATTGTGTATCCTCTCCCCTCTCCCTTTGATTTAATCCTCCTGTCAGCTGGTATCCTAAGCCCCTTTCTACAGCTGATTGGCTGGGCAAGGGGGAGGGGTGGGTTCAGGCCCAGGCTGGTCTCAGTCCAGGGAAGAGATTTCTTTGGGAGATGATCGAGGTTTAAAGTAGGAATAAGTTCAAAAGGGAGTTGAAGAAATTTGTAAACCACAGATATGAACAAAAGTTATAAAGCCATCTACTCTGGCTGGTGACTCAGTGGATAAGGTGCCGGCCTACAAACCCAAAGGTCACTGGTTCGATTCCCAGCCAGGGCACATAACCAGGTTGCAAGCCAGGTCTCCAGCCAGGTCCGTAGCTGGAGGCAGGTGAAGGGCAACCATACATTGATGTCTCTCTCTCCCTCTCTCCCTCTCTGTGTCTCTCCCTTCCCCTCTTTCTGAAAATAAATAAAATCTTTAAAAAAAGAAAAAAGTTATAAAGATATCCAACTTTCACGGGTAACATCAGAGAAAATATTAGACCCTCCCTGGTCAGGTGTCCGGAGCCTCTGATCCATGGAAGATACTGTCCCTGTGCTCCTTAAGTTAGTAATGATGTGACATCCAGGTAAGTGCTGTGAGCCTTTCCTGCCAATGGTGACTGACTACTGCCTCCTCTAATAAAAGAACACAGGCTTCTCCAACACACAGGAAAGCAATTACTGCACGGCCTTTACACAAACTTGTTACTCTGAAAGATTACCTTCTTTTAAGGCCTCTGCTATTACTACTATAACTCTGATAACCTTGTATGATCTTAACATTAAGACCAAGCAATAAATCAATCATCTCTTCCTTCACTGAAATGAGGAGGGGGAAGGTGGAAGATGAAGAGAAAGAAGAGGAGGAGGAGGAAGAGGAGAAAAGAGAGATCTCACTTATAGGGTCCTTTAATATTCTGGATCCAGTTCTGAAAGCTTGACATACAACAATCCATGTAATACAACTCGTCTCCATCATACAGGTAAGGAAACTGAGGCACAGAGCAGTCCCTCACACAGCTGTACCACCTATCGAGTGGGACTAGGGCCAGCCTGGACTCCAGGCAGCGTGACTCAGAATACAGGCTCTTGTTCAAGTTCCCCACACATGTATAAGGGAACAAATTTCTGATAAAAATTACCTTTGCATACTGATTTCCATTACAGAACCATTACAAAAATGTTATCACAACATGTATCCTCTCCCAGAATGAATGTCACCCTTAAGAGAAACCTTTTCAGGTCAGGCATTGAAAAGGACATTATAAAATAGAATCTAAAATAAAGATATACAGTAATAGTCTTTTCAGAGTAAACTGGAAGGCAGAAACAGCAAATATGAAAAAAGATGAACAGAGTGTCTCACATGCCCTTCTTTGCACCTAAAATCAATAAAATTCCACTGCCATTAAGAGGTCTGAAATGTGAGTTGTTTTCCTAGGACTGGCAGTAAATTGCTGCTGATTCATTTGCAGCCAGTTCTTCACTACCATCCAAGATCAATAGTCGTGAATTTTCAGGATGGTCGGTCAGGATTAGGAAAACATGACCATTCCAGAAACTCGTCCCCACTTAATGTGGCTGCCACACAGTTATCGCAAACAGTGGACACTGGGCCAACGGTGTGCGCATGCGTGTGTCTGAAGTACATTTTCATGTCATGTCCACCTGATTTAATTCCTTCAATTGGGTTCTGACTTAAGTGGCTTCCTGTGAAGGAAAAGACTCTCAGATAATAACCGGACAGAGAAAAGCATTAGCACTTGAGCATCCTAGCCAACCCCCACCCCCACAGCACCTCACCATCAGGCCAGCAGGGCTGACGCTCTTTGGAAAGACCAGAGCTAACAAATGGAGAACAGGCATGGCCGGAAGCAGAAGGGGGCAGGGATGGAGAGGGAAGTTTTGCAGAAGATTAGAGAAAGAGGGAGGATCCCAAGGGAGTCCAAAGAAAGACAGACCAAAGGTCACCAGGCTGGCAGAGAGCTAGGGATTCATGAATGGGATGCTTCTCTGGGGTTCTTTGATGTCAGTCAATAGAAATGCAAACTGCTTCTCAATGGTCTTTCATGTTTCTTATTAGCCTGTCTCTGGATTGAAGCTGGCTTCCAGGGCCTGACTTGATCTGGGTTATACCACTCACAGGGGTAGGGAAAACTGGATGGTCATGTTCAAGTTAGAGGAATTCCCAAGTTTATAAGCATCGCTACTAATTTTGAAAAGGGAAAAGCACAGCTAAAATACAGTTTGTGATAAAATAGGGTAGCTTCTTTTGAAAAATATTCATGCTTTGACTCTCCCTGCAGGTCTCATGAAAGGGACACTCCTGGTCATGAAGGAAGGTGCTGGAATGCTCAGAGGGGTGCACACCCAAGGAAGAGAGGAGCTGGAGGGCTTTCGTTCTTTCTCTCCTTGGTCAAGTCAGCGCCTCTTCTTACAAGAGCTTCCTTCATGTAAAGCAAACGATCACTTCCAGTGCCATGAATCCCCAAGTTATTTTCCCCTCAGAGACTAAGGCGTGTTCTCATGGTGACAAATAACTGCTCTTGAGGAATAATGGATCTGGGAGAGCATAAGGGTGAGTGACACAGTAAAGAAATACACTATCTTCCAGCCTGGCCAGTGTGGCTCACCTGGTTGGCGTGTCGTCCAGTAGAAGAAGAGGTGGTGGGTTTGATTCCCAGTCAGGACACATACCCTGGTTTTGGGTTCGATCCCTGGTTGAGGTGTGTACGAGAAGGCAACTGATAGATGATCCTCTGTCACATCAATGTTTGTTATAAATAGCAGGATTTTCTTCTTTCTCATGAGCAAATATTCCAGTGTGTGTGTGTGTGTGTGTATACATACATACATATATATATATATATATATATATATATATATACCTCACATCAATGTTTTCTTTCTCTCCTCTCTTCCTCTCTCTAAAAAGCAATGAAAAAAAATGTCCCTAGGTGAGGGGAAAAAACAGAAACAAAACACTATCTTCCACAACCTGGCTGGTTTGAACAGGCCTACTTTAGTGACGCATATTGCTCAATGTGTTTACAAAGAACAGAAGTGATTTTGAATATCTATCTTTTGGAGGGAAGGGACAGAGCCACTCACAAGAGCATCTGAGCAGTTCAATTAAATTCTTATCGTCTACACTGTACAGCATAGCAATGACAAGGTAGCCTCTGTAGTGAGAGCCTGGGGACACAGGGCTCATGGAAAGGGGATCTGACTGAGGGACCTCGGTCACCATCTATGTGTAAGCTATTTAAATGTAAATGACCATCTCCAATATTCTTAAAGACACCACTTCATTTTGCTCTCTCAAGAGGGATGCATAGTAGCAAAAAAGAACTGCTGTATCACCTTGAGGCCGTCAGAATGTCTGTTACCAGTGAGGTAAGAGTTGAGAAGTGTTGGCGAGGGTGAGGGGAAAAGGGAACCCTCATGCATCGTTGGCAGGAACATAAATTGGTGCAGCCACTATGGAAAACAGTGTGGAGGTTCCTCAAAAAAATTAGTCATCATATGACTCAGCAATCTTTCCGGGTATTTATCCAAAGGAAATAAAATCACTATTGAGAGCTATCTGCACCCCCATGTTCTTTGCAGCACCATTCACAATAGCTAAGATATGAAAACAACCTACATGTAGAAATAAAGAAAAAAAAATATATATATACACACACTGGAATATTTGGTCATGAGAAAGAAGAAAATCCTGCTATTTATAACAAACATGGATGTACTTTGAAGGCACTGTGCTACATGAAAAGACAGAAAAACTAATACCGTATGATCTCACTTACATGTGGAAACTAAACTAAAGAAGTTGAACTCAGAGAAACAGAGTACAGTGGTGATTACCATGTGTTGAGGGATAGGGGAAATGGGGAGCTGCTGGTCAGGGGATACAAACTTCTAGTTATAAGCTCCATAAGTTCTGGAGATCTGATGTACAATGTGGTGGCTGGAGTTACTGTACACTTGAAAGTTGTTAAGCGAGTAGATCTTAAAGTTCTCACTACAAAGAAAGGTAACTACGTGAGGTAATGGATGTGCTAACAAACCTTAGTATGATCATCATTTTTGCAATATGTGAGTATATTAAATCATCATCTTGTACACCTTAAACTTATAAAATGGTCTATGTTCATTACATATAAACAAGGCTGGAAAAAGTAGTAAAAGAAGAACTGTACTTTCTAAGTCTTTGGATGGTTTAAATATATAGCAAAGTCTGAAAGGCTCACACAATTCTATACAAGTAGTCCAAAGGGCAATTTGGGAAAACAGCTCACAGAGAGGTACAGAGCAACCTCAGTGCCTTAGCACATCTTCTGTATGAGCACCGCTTTCCTTCAAGTGGAGACCTGCTTTCCTGAGACACTGCTTGCACTGGAAGGCTGAGGTAGGCAAAACCTCCAAGTAGAATGTGTGGCCTGCGCCACGTGTGAAGCAGCACATGTGGGGTGTTGGAGGGGCGCAAAGAGCCAGAAGGGAAGAGAAAGGATGTAAAGGAAGGGAGGGGAGACCAGAAATGTACCTTTTCAGGCACCCATGGCCCTCAACCAACTTGGGCAAAATGAAAAAGCAAGTCATGTCTCAAGATCGTGGCACCAGGTGAAGCATGGTGGTTTCTGTCGGATCAGCGTGTTCTAGAGCCCTCAGTGACTCCATGAACCCGGCCGGGCCCTGCCCCCATCCATGTGCAGCCAGCGCCCGAGCCCATGTGGGGACCAGACCCTATGCTCTGTGGGTCCCAGTGAGCAGCTGAGGAATTAGCTTAGAGAAGGGAAAAATAAAAAGTCAAAAGCCATTATGTAGAATTTTTACCTTAATTTTTTTCTGTGGGATGACTGCATTTTAATAATATAAATGTAAGGTTCAGTTCGGTGCATTTTATCTTTAAAAATTTTTTTAAACTATTTTATTGTTTGTGCTATTCCAGTTGTCCCATTTTCCTCCCTTTTGCCTTATTAATTTTTACAGCCCTATTCTGAAAAAGCCTTTACTTCCACAATCCTAGTTTCCTTTTTCACTCCACGTGGCTAAAGCTGAGAATGGGGTCTTTGCTTCAGGACTTAAAAGCCTCCTGCCCCGTGAACTGCCAAAGGGGAGGAGCTTCTGTGGGTACAAAATGCCACCTCCACGCCTGCCCCCTAACTGAGAAACACCAGGATGAGGAAGCTTGCACGTAATGGTTCCCCATAGATTCCCAGCCTGAGCACGTCTCACTGTCTCCACTGACAGGTCCCCAGTCTGGACCACCGTCACTTCTAGTCTGAAGCAGCCTCAGCCACTTCCTGCCCTCCTGCCTCTGACAGTCCATTCCCCACACAGCAGCTAGAGGAAGCCATTACGTTAAAAACCAAACTCAGCCTACGTCATGCCTTCCACTCCTCAAACCCTCTCCAAGATTCTCTAACAGAAGCCCGAGCCCACACCACCACCCTGCTGGCACGAGGGTCTCAGGCTCAGTGGAAAGGTGCCAGCTGGCAAGCCCAAAGGTCGCTGGTTCGATTCCCAACCAGGGCACATAACCAGGCTGCAAGCCAGGTCTCCAGCCAAGTCCCTAGCTGGAGGCAGGTGAAAGGCAACCATACATTGATGTCTCTTTCCCTCTCCACCTCTCTCCCTTCTCCTCTCTCTAAAAATAGTAAGTAAAATCTAAAAAAAAAACAAAAAAACAAAAAAAAACACCACTCAGATGGATTTTTTCAGACTTATGAATCTAAAATGGCCACCCATCACTCTCTCCCCTTTATTTTATTCTTTGCCTGGCTCATTCCCACCCGACAGTGGATTACACGTCTCTGCCAGTGGTAGTTCCTAGGATGCAGGCAAAATGAGGGCAGTCATTGCCTTACTACCATGTCAGATCCCCTCACAGAGCCCAATTTAACAGTTGCTTAATAAATATTTCTTGAATGAATAATTATAATTGTCAGAGTTCTATGAGAGCTAAAAAGCATACTATGTTTTTCAATTTTAATGCTTGGCAATTTAGTAACTGCATTAGGGGAAACAAGACAAGAAACAAAGGAGAAACACCATGGTCCAAACTTGAAATCAGAAAACTTTTCAAATAAAGAACTATTTCTCAAGTGAAAGAAGGCAAAAGAAGTAAAAGAATAATTGCAAAAATGTAGGTTAAATGGCTGGCACAATAAATGCCAAAATACTGGGTGACATGTTAAAAATAAAATCCTAGCCCTGGCTGGTGGCACAGTGGATAAGGTGCTGGCCAGCAAACCCAAAGGTTGCTGGTTCAATTCCCAGCCAGGGCACATAACCGGGTCTCCAGCCAGGTCTCCAGCCAGGTCTGTAGCTGGAGGCCGGTGAAAGGCAGCCATATATTGGTGTCTCTCTCCCTCTCTGCCTCTCTCCCTTCCCCTCTCTCTAAAACATAATAAATAAAATCTTCTTTAAAAATCCTGCTTCAGATAAGAGTTTCACAGTTCCTTCCCTGGTCATAGATCAAAATAGACAGTGACATTTACACGGTGAAACGCCAGTACCTGCAGCTAGGAGGGAATTCAAACGCAATTTAGTTGGTCTCAAATGCGGTTTTTAAGATGGAAATGAAGCGGAATCTAAATGGAGATGTGTCCCAGGCTGGTTTTGCTTCATAATTTGAAAACAGTCATTAGTTTCCCAGATGGCTGCATTAGTGTCATGTGTTTTCACTTCACCCTGAATCTTGTACCTTCAACTGTTCGGAGCCATGTACATAGCCTCTGGATATACATTTAAAAGAAAGATGTAAATATCCATTTATGTGATAACAAGCATGCACCTGAGTTCCCTTTAAGGGAGTGGACTGCACACACGTGTTCCCACAGCCTGTCCCCTACCACTCACCCCCTTCCCCAACAATGGCCCTTCTAGCTAAGAAGCTTTGCTTATGCAACTTTTGGGCCATTTTTATTCACATTTATTCACAGCTTAAAAATGTGTTGGGAGTTATATGTGTTAGTGGAATATTATTTATATTTATATTTAATATGATAACCATAAGACTATTATCTCTGTGCAGTCCTTTAGGATTTGACTTCCTCTTGTCCTTTATAGTCTGGGTGGACCAACACAGCATCACTATGCATGTTAATAAACAAAACCTTACTCTGAAAAGTGACCCGGTTACAGTACAGTAGTTCTTGACCAAGACCAAGTCAGTAACCTAGGAACTTAAATGTTTTCTCGGTGTCCAAAGACTTTCTTTAAAATGATCTTTTATTGTACATTGCACTATCCCTTTCAAATAAGAGAACCAATGGACTCTACCGCTACTTCCAACAAAACTGGAAACCTGACTCTCTACTGACTAGAAGCTGCACAACACCAACTGATGCATCGCTGGATAAAAGATAAACACTCAGCCAGACAAAAGAGAAGAGGGGAGGCAGTGCCCCCCAAACCACCAACCCTCTCACCCTCTAGCTTACGGTAATGCTTTGAAGCTACGGGAGATATTGGTAATGCTTCTTTTGAACTTTTTAGGAGAAAAAAAAATTACATCATGAAGCAATCAACACCGTGGCCAACTCTGGACCAGAAAGCTGTTAATTATTGAGCACTACCATCACCATCATTTTTCTAAAAGATACCAAAATTTTTCTAAAAAAACCCATCAAAACAATATTGTATATGATCTTTTCAGTGGCCACATGGCTTCAGAGAAATGGAGAACACAGTGTGAGCTGTCCACAGCAAGGGCATCAAAGAAGAACCTTTGATGCTCAACACACCCACGGCGATCACCTACGCTCAGTCCGCGCTCACCAAGATATAGCAACAGAAGCTCACAGATCAGCAATGACTCTGTGGCTGAACCTTGAAGTCCCCAAGATCTGCAGCCACTAAGTCTATGGCTTCCTTGTAAACTGGGCTAGGTCACAGCCCTCTGATTTCAATCTGCATTAATAAAACCTAATGCAGTATGTAGCCCACTCATCTCTAAGGGAAGTTACTTCTGCAAAGAACTACAGTAGAAAATTTGAGAAGAACCAAGAGATTGAGACTCAAGTCACAAAGAATGAGTATAACACTAGTCATGTGACAATCCCTACCAACGTCATCCTGCTGATTTCTCTTCTTTATGCTTTGAAATGAAGAGCAAGACAAGGCCCGCTGGCTGAAAATGAACTTAAAATGGGGGGAAAAATTAACTTAAAAGTAGGACTTATCTCATGGACATGTCCTACCTTTTAGTTTGTTCTCAGACCTTAAACAACGTATTGGGTAGAGGGCTGAACACAGGCAAATAAAACCTGGTTATTTAATGAGTGTGCCCTGAGTTAGCAAAGTTAGGTCTTCAGAGTCCTGGAGTTCATGGTCACCAGTGATTTATGGCGGTGAAGGTGGAGCACAGAGGCCGGGGGAGGGGGACATAAGAACTTTGTTGTCAGTCACCATTCCTAATGGTTACTTCTGAAAACAAAAAAATGTACTACACCTGCTAATACTTCCAGTGGCACCAGGTATAGGAAAATATAGAACACTCTTTTAATGAGCTAGGATCTTGACCATATTGCTTTTCACATCTTATAATCTATGCAGGCAGTGACATTAAGTGAAGAAGGGACCTGAGATAAGGTAGCGGGTACATGGTTCAATGTCCATACTTTTGGGACCAAACTGGTAGGTTCCTTAGGTATTATGAGGATTAAGTAAATTCATAAACAGCAAAACACCTGAAATGATGCCTGACACATGAAATTATTAAATAAACAAATAAACTCCTTTTAGAAACCTTTCTAGATTATTTACTCTTTTAAGAGTGATGTTCATCCTAGTGTTTCCAGAAACAAACAAAAAAAATTATTTGATCTTTAAAAATACTGCTGTTAGAAAAAGATGTTAGCACACATGAAAAACACAGCAGAAGCACGGAGACTCGCTGATAATCAGCATCACCAATAATGATTAATCAGCCACTGATTAATCATCACTCACCTTGTTTGGTGAACACCCGGACACCTTGTTGTCAGTGCTCGGGAATGCACGAGGTTTGTCCTAAAAGTATCAGCTGCACAAACTCTTTCAACGATATTGACATTGGCTCGATACTTGCAGGACGGACCTCGTACATTGAGTAGATACTGTCATTGGATAAATGGAGTCATTCCACATGTACAGGTTTCATAGCCAGATTTTTTCCATTTAACATCAGAGCATTTTACTACAATGAAGTAAACAAACAGAAATAGCCGAACAAGGAAATGAAGCCTCAACTATAGTCAACTTGGCTGCCTTCCTACCCCTGAAGTCTAGAGGACTTGGGATTAATTATTTGGTGCACGTAGCTTTTCACTTGGCCTCAGGAACAGCGGAGTCAGGCAGAATCAGGCAGATGAATTCCTGGCCATGAATGCAGACCTGACTTGCATTTGGCTGAGAAATCAGTCCCCAGGTCCTAGCCCACGAGAGCTGGCCTCAGGAGCAGGTTGCAAACCAGGGGGTGTTTTCCTACCAATACCAGTGCCTGTGGATCAACAACCACCAAGTGAAACTCCTTGTGAAACATGGCCCGTAACATGCGTCTACTCTTTCTTTAGAGCCCTGGAGTGCACTGTCACGGATGATTCAAGAGAAGCATGGGCCAGAGGACTGTCATCGGTGCGCAGGGCTCCCGCCAGGCCAGAAGGCCTTGCGTGCAACAGGGCTCCATGAATTAGAACTTGCTGAATGGATGGATGGCCCAGCTGAGAAAGGAAGGGGCAGGTGATCTGATGCTTTGCTTTTCCACGCAAGTTCCCGGACCAGAGGAACTGGAATTTGCACATCTGAAAAACCCCTAAGTAGGCCTCACACAGTGAGTGCCTCCGCTCGCTAAAACACGCATCTGTTCACTGAAGTTTTCAAACCAGACGCAGCCTCGAAGTGAACACGCTACCTGGGTAAATGCAGGCAAGTGACTCCCTTCTCACAGCGTCCGCTCCCTCACCTGCACACGGGCATAACTGAACCCAGTAAAATGTGCTGTCCTGATTATTAATACCAGTTCGTTACAACCAGACAACTTACGTATCAGGCACTAGGATATGTTAGGCAATGGTGATGTGTGATTCAATTACAACAAGGAGTCAAGAATCATAACGTCGTCATGATTTACAGAGGACTCGCTAGAGTTTCCTCCAAGAAGGAGGTATCTTTGTTTTTTCCATCCGATTTGACTCCTCTACCCTGGAAGTGGGTCTACACAGCTTTCCCATTGCCATGGTCCTCATGGGCGTTCTGTGCCAACACTCCGTGCACTCGGTTTCATGTTTTCAAGTGTCTTATTTCTGGCTGAGTTACTTCCTGGGAGTAAATGGTGTTTTTTTCTGAAGTTGTGTCAATTCTTTGTGGGTAGGTCACCTGACTCTGTTTCTGCTATCTCCACCACCCACACGCCCACGAGCCTGTTTAGAAACACTTGTTTATGATCAACTCAAACTGTTCTCACCTTGGGTAACTGGCCAATCAACAGCCACTGAATGAGGCCCTAGCTGGGTAGCCCAGTTGGTTAGAGCACAGGCTGCAGGGTTGATCTCCGGTCAGGGCGCATACAGGAAGCAGCCAATGGATGCATGATTAAGTGGAACACCAAATCGATGCTTTTCTCTCTCTCAAAAAAATTAAATAAAATAACAAAACATTGACAGAGTTATTACCTCGGGAGTACTTAATTGGATGAAGCAATTTTCCTCATGGTTGAGAATGCTCTTATCAGAAACACAATTAAATCGTGACACCAATTTATGATCACAAACTACTCAGCTGGAAATACTGAACAGCTGAAGAACACTCAGAAAGGCAGGGTGGGTGAATGAGCGACAGGCCGACTCCTGCTCTGTCCCAGGGGGCTGGACATGCCACGGCCACCTCCCACCGTGTCCCAATCCTCCCTCTAAAATTTGGGACGAAGACTCAGGGTTCACCTGCTGCAGCAGGGGCCAACACACTTCTCCAGGAAGTAACTGTGGCCAGCGTGTGGGACTCCTTATGTCACTGCACATGAAGAATTTACATTAATGACTAGAGCATCTGCTTTGACGACAGGTACAGTGTGCAGTAATAAATAATAGCGCCATCTTCTAATTCCCACATGGGACAAACTACACAGCGTACCCTGACTCATCTAGCGTTAGGATGCTTAGGGATAACACAGTCTCGCCACATATTTGAGGCCATGTTCTGGCATTAATATTTTGGGGTCTGCCGTCACCTCACCGACTGGAGGCTGACCACATCTTAAACAATGAGCAGCAGATCTTCTAGACTTCTTGTTCAGTGTTTTCTAGATGCTCGGCCCATTTCCAGATCCCTAACATAATTATGTTTCCTGTACTGCCTGTGTGAGCTTTGTAGTGCTATGGAAAAAAAAATTAGTGTAAAATTTCCAGACATTTAAAACTCTTGTCCTAATGCGGGAGTTTCTAGACGTACAGGGATGGGCAAAAGTAGGTTAACAGTGATAATGGCTAATATAATAAATAATACAAGAATAAACTGTTTTGCATACTCACAACTGTAAAGCTACTTTTGTTCATTTTTGTATGTTTCATCTGTGAGAAAGACCCTTGAGAGGTTTGCACGCTTATTTAATTATTTCCCTAAGATAACCCCCTGGAAATGGTCCTGATGAAGCAATGGGCATATTCTCACTTGAATTATATAATATCTACATATGATTAAATAATTATTTGGGACTCCCAAAAGATTGTTCTGGTTTGACATTGCCAATGATAGCATGAGACTGGTGTCTTGTTCCTGCCAATAAGAGCAAGGAAAAATGTTTTACTTTTTTTCTCTGTGTGTGTGTGTGTGTGTGTGTGTATGTGTGGTTTATTTGATTACTAAGAGGCTGAATATCTTTCAGTATGTTTATTGTCCTTTTGAAATGGTTTCTTTTTCAAATGCCTGATCACAAACTTAGTCCATTTTTTAATTAGAATGTTAGTTCTTTCCTTACAGACTTAAAGAGTCTCTTTATTTCAGTCATGTTAACCTTATCTGTAGGTATCATTCTCCATTTGGCATTTGTCTTTTAAGTTAGTTTACGTTGGTTCATTTGTTTGTTGCCAGGCAGAGATTTTACATTTTCATATCATCAAATTTATTAACCTTTTTTTGACAGCGCTCAGCTTGGTGGCATTATGAAGGAGATATTTTGCAACTTAAGACTTTAAAAACACTCTTGTATTTTTATAATACTTTCATGAGTTCATATTTTATAGTTCAATCTTTAGATTCATCTGAAAAACTCCAGCATGAAGAGACAAGTTAGGAAATTGAAATAGTACTTAATTTGTACACCTTTTCATTGCAGTTGATTATGGACACATTTATCCAATTATAGTCACTGATGGCATCGCCTGTGTCTTTCATATCAGCTTCTCCATCAGTTTCACAAAGAAAGGCCCTTACTTCTCTCATCATCCTCACTGTACCTGATAAACCCAAGAGCTGAAAAATGCTGATTCAAACCTTACACACTTACACAGGGGTAGGGAGTGTTTATACTTGATGAACAGAAGTATGTTAACTTCTATGCTGGGATACTATTTTTTTTTTTTTTTAAGATTTTATTTCATTATTTTTAGAAAGAGGGGAAGGGAGAGAGGCAGAGAGGGAAAGAGACATCAATGTATGGTTGCGTTTCACCTGCCTTCAGCCACAGACCTGACTGGAGACCTGGTTTGCAACCTGGTTATGTGCCCTGGCTGGGGAATTGAACCTGCAACCTTTGGGTTCGCAGGCAGGCGTTTTAACCACTGTGCTACCAGCCAGGGCTATGCTGGGATACTTTTTAAACCACACTTTTATAGAAATAAGCCATACTATATTGACTATTCTTAAATCATAAGCTTTAGTCTTTTGATTTAAAGACACGTATTCACATACCTCACACAGAACAGAAGCTGGTCTAGATAAAAGCAGAGGAAGAATGTACTTACCAGAGAGATAAGTATTATTATGTAGATATCTTAGAGAATTCCACATTGGTAATAAATTGATTATGTTACCCTCCTCTCACCAGTGGCATCAAGGTGGCTGATATGATGATGACAGTAATAAATGACAGTCACCCTGCGGATCATGTGGCCAAGTCCTGTTCTAAGGCTATGTTGATTCTTCTAAGCCTCACAACTGTCCTCTGAAGGTAGGTAAGTACCAGCTATACATACGGGGAAACTGAGGCATGGAGAGTCTCAGTACGAGTAGCTGAGTGAGGATTTGAAACCAATTTGCCAGATTTTAGGCCCATATGTTTACCATGACAGGGAATTTCAGGCCCACTGGAAATCGCCCTAATTACTGCCGTCGAGTCTCCAGACATCCTCGTTACAGCCAAGGATGCCCCGTTAGCAATTACTTCCCAAAGACTCCTGAGTGAAGGTTGTTGTGGATTTAATGGCAAAGACAGATATCTTATTCCAGACAAGAAAACCTCCCTTAGTCAAGAGTCAGCATCTTCCACAGGGAATGAAGTCAATGACATCATAATAACTATGCAGGGTGTCGGATAGGTACTAGACTTCTTGGGGTGATCGTTTCATAAGTTATATACCATAAACATCCAATTGCTATGCTGTATGCCTGAAACTAATAAAACACTGAATGCCAATTGCAATTGAAAAATTAAAAAAAAAAAAAAAGTTTTTAAAGAGCCAGCATCTTCAAGTCTAGTCACAGTCCCACTTCTTTAATTAGGTGAACTGACATGGTTCTTGGCTTGTTTCCTTTCGTATCATGTGGGGCAAACAGTAATAATCACATGGGAAAAGGCCTTATAAACTATAAACTAGGGGCTAAACAGTCGTGCTTCTGATATAACATTCACGAGCAAAACACGGCCACACTCAAGGCTCCAGGTACAGAAGGCAGGTCTCCTCTGTGACCTAAAACGAGTTTAGGCACCAGACAGGTGCTGCTCAGGGTCGCGCTGCCAGGCAGGTGCCACAGCAGAGCAGGTCCCTTCTGCCACACCAGCCAGGAGTCCGGGAGGAAGCCATTGTTTTGAATTTCTGAATTCTGTGACGTCCCCCAGAAGAAAATAACTCTGAGAAGTGCTGCGGGTAAAGAAACCTCCCCACCCTCTCTCCGGCTGCTGAGTCACTTGTTCACAATTTCACCTGGCACGGAGTGGGCCTTTCGCTGGATGGTGCCAGAAGGCCAGGAGGCACCCAGCAGCATCTTCCCTGCCTTCTCCAAAGCCACGTTCATTCCCATTTTCTGCCTGCGGCAGGGCTCCAGGCAGCTACAGAGAAAAACAGGCCCCTGGAGGGGCAAGAGCCACCGCAGGAAACCCTCAAGACATAAAACAGAAGGGACATCACCAAGGACCCTGCCACGGGGCCCTGCCAACGGTCTCTGAGAACTCGGAGGCTTCAGCACTGTGCAATCAGCTGCCTAAGTGACGAAGGCCCCCTTTCCCACTTTTCTCTACAGGTAACATTTAAGAGAATAGGCTCAGAATACTGGTTGGCAAGGGAGGAAAAATAGCACTTGGATTTTTCCTGATTTTAAGTATAGAAAGCAGAGTATTTCTTGACTTGCTGTCATGGGAAGATTTTTCCAAACAGCAGGTTCATTCTGACCCAGCTCAGCCAGGCTGAGTAGGTACCGCGGGGCCTCTGCCAGTGGTGCATTCTGAGGTGCATTCTGAGGCGGGCGAGGGGGCGAGTGGAGAGGGTGGACCTATCTACTCAGATTCACACTAATGCCTGAGTGACAATGTTGCAATAGGCACTGTTCTAAGTGCTTTGCGTTATTAGCACATCCGATCGTCCACACGACCCTAGGTGGTGGGGACCATCATTATCTCCACGTTGTACAACACAAGAGGGAACTCAGGAACCGATGAGGGTGAGTCACGTGTCAAGGCAACACGAGACGGGGGGGAGCTGGAACCCACCCTGGCTAGTGGAAGAGAACCTAAAATCACTCCCTTACGTGCTCACACGCAGTCCAGGCTTGTCTCCTCGCTCCGGTCAAAGCAGCAAGCTCCTATCAGAATGGCCCAGGAACTGTCTACAAGAAGACAATGAAACTATGATACTTGGGGCGGCTTCTCCGAGTCAGTCTGAGCTAAGACGCCTTCCCTTCGGAAGTGCGCCGGGAACCTCCTGGCCGAGGAGGGCTGACTTCTGCAACTTCACGCCCACCACGTACACGTCTCGCCATTCAGGCCTTTTCCTAAGCTCATCTCAGGACGTCACAGGCTCTGTCAAGACTAAACCCAGGGCCAGGCTCCTCACTCCTCTGACTTAACGGTTTTTTTTCCACTTTATTTATGAGTGCCATCCAGTTCTAGCACAGACCCATCAAAGATGTGTCCTGCCCTGAACGTTCTTTACGGACTCAATGAAAACAAAACGAGGGGAAAGATTTCCTCGCTGACTCGCATGAAATAACAACTTCGAAAGTCAATAGAAACCTCCTAGACCAGCAGAAACATGACGTGAGAGGCAGCGAGGCACCATGACTGATTAGCCTAGGGAGACGGCTATATTCCTGTTCACCCGCCAAGTTGTCCCGAAGCCTCGGCCCCTCGGATGGCCCCATCACCCGAAACCCCGCCGCCCCCCTGAGCACACCGGCCACCTCTGCGCAGTCCCAGCTGAACACAAGGGCTCTACTCTGGCGTCGCGCCTTCTCTTGTCGATTCTGCCAGAAGCAACCTCCAAAGCGGAAACTCGAAAGGAAATTCTGAACGCCAACCCTACCTATCAGTGACTTACACCAGCTCTGTCAGGAAGAAACAGCATGGGAATTAGGCATGGGCTTTAAATATTCCTAGTAGCCACATTAAATAAGTAAAAAGAAAATGATACAGTTGATTTTTTAAAGTATGTGACACCCAATATATCCAAAATATTATCATTTCACATAAACCCTGTGTGTATCTTTCACACTTACTACATATCTCATTTAGGACTATGTGACATTTCGCATAGTCAAGTCACAGGTGGCCGGTGGCTAGTGTACTGAATGGCACAGAGTTAAACCTTGTTCTCCGCTACTGTCTCACACACACACACAGATGAGTTAACTTCATTTTACACACTCAAAAATTACTATAGGAAGAAACACCGAATTATTACTTTGCCTCAGCTGGTTCGAATCTGGAATCGGCTAGAGCTGACTCTGAGAAGTTTTCTCATTTGATCGTCACCATAGGCCGTGAAGTTGGGCCCTATAACCTTTCAGATGGTTAACAGTTTGGCATAACATCTCTCTCTCTCGCCCCCATGCACAACATTATGCACGCTCAATGTACACAAAGATCAGATCAGAAGTCATGCTGCAATGCAGCGCTCAAATGAAAAAAATCAGCCAGGTTCTTTTGCACACAGCTTCACACCATTAATCCAGCAGGGTTTTCTGTTATAATCTAAGCCCCTCCACTTTCAGGGGTGTTTACAAACATTCGACTCTCTTGGTCCTCAGGGCAAGCTCAACACCGATCAAAGCCACCCAGCCATGCGGGGGAACCGGTGTGGTCGGGGCCCTGCCTGGTCCCTGAGCCATCGTCTGCCTCCGCTCCTGACATTCTACAATCCTGCGCCCTCTCTCCCAGCCTCATCATCCCTGCCTCCAGGGTTTTCACCAGCTCCTAACAGAGATGACACATATAAACAAATGATGAAAGATTAGACACACAGACAAATAAACCAAGTATATAAGTACAACTGCTAACTTCCTGAAGGTGTCAGAAAAGCTTCGCAGAGGTTCAGGTGAAGTTTGGAAGAAGAGCAGGACTGAAAGTGACAGAGGCAGGATAAAGGGTCAGAGCTGAGCAGAGGTGGCTGGTGTGCCGAGGGGCTGGGAGGACAGGAAGCGAGTGATGAGGTCACACACCGGGCAAGTGGCTCGGTCTGGCTGGAGAACAAGGAACAGGACGGACGGAGCATGAACCGTGGCTGCAAAGGTGGGTGTGCGTCACTCTCAGAGATGTTGAGTGTCTGCTAAGGATTTAGGATTTTACTGGCTGAGAACTACGCGTGGAAGAACATCGAAACAGAGAAGTACTTTAGAGGATTCCAACACAATCTGACACGGTGCCAAAAAACCGGACTTTTTAAAACAAATACAAGCAGAGAAGCAATAGAGGGGGTTCACGGAGATCTGTGGAGACAATGCTGTGGTGGGTTATGGGCTACACCAACCTAGTCTGGTGGTAGCAGGAAGAGGGACACTAGGAGACAGCAGAGATTCACAGGATGGGGGAACTGGAAGAGACAGAGGCCTCAGGTTTGAAGCCTTTTCCAAGGCGAACGCCTACATTCCTGGAAAAATGGTGGAGGCCTTCACACAAGTCGGAAAATCGATAGAACTGAAGAGGCTTCCCTCTCTGGGGGAGGGGCTGCAGAAGAGAGAGTGATCTCAGGTTTGACGTATTTATTTCCCTAATAAGACCTGAATCTGTTCTATGCACCTGCTTTCATACACCAAGTGAATGACTGCTGAAAGGAATCCAGTAAGCACTTGGCTTTCCTTAGACCTTGCTTAACTAGGTCACAATAACTTGAACCTGCCGGTCACTTATTTTATGCAAGCTGGACTTGGCAATCTGCTCTGCTCTCCTCTGAGTGACCTCAGCATATCTGCTGACCCCTCTTGACATCTGCTCTGACCAATGAGGGAAGGAGCTCTCTGGCCTGGATTTTACTTCTGAAAGGGCCTCAGTATGTGAGGCACAACTCTGGAGCTAAACTTTTTATGCTTCCATATTTAAAGGAAAAGAAAGTCTATAGGTAAATGTCAGTGATATATTTCCTCATCGGTGACCTCCTGAATTCTATGAAATCTGGACACCAAGACGCTTACTTGTCACTTAATCCTGGACAGTAGCTTAGTCTGCATGAATTCTGTCACACACATTTGGAGTGGTCAGCCTCCTACATGAACCAAAACATCACAGTGACCAAACTGCTTCAAAAACGTGGTGATTACCATTTGCAAAAACACACTGCTCATCAGCGCTCCCCGGCAGGTCCTTGGAAGCTACGAAATGAAATTAACACCTTCAGGAAAGGGACCGAACGTAAGTATACACACACTGAGCGACAGATACTTCAGAGCCAATCTCTAACGCGACACGCTTCACAAACGTTGTCAACACTTCAACAACATGTGGTAATAACACCTGCAAACGATTAAAAACACTGGGCTTTGAAAAAGTGGAGGAGGCCACTTTGATCAGTTGAAAAGAGATGAGTGACAGGCTACGACCATCCAGGTTGGCATACGATCCAGTCACGGAGTTCTCCCTGCCGACCCATCTCAGTGGGCGTGATGACCAGTCTCCAAAGATGCCCCCCAACAACTCCCCGCCTCCCTGTAGGCACAGGTTCAGGAGGTGGCAAGCCTTTGGGTTCCCCTTTGACCCTGGGTGGGTCTGGTGACTTGTGGCAAAAGCGCCATCCTTGGACTTTCAAGCCCAAGTCTTAAAAGACCTGGCAGCTTCCAATTTACGTCTTGGAAGCCACCCCCAGATGAAAAGTTGGGATTGCGCAGCCCGAAAGAGAGGCTAGTGGACAGAGGCCTGAGCCCTGCTGGTCGGCTGAGCCCAGCTGAGGGCAGCGGAGCAGTTGAACTCCCAGCTGAACGCAGCTGCACTGAGCCAGGGAAAAGGAGCAGATGCACCTCAGCCGCCCACGGCATCATGAGTACTAAATCAGTGCTGCTTCCAGCCACTGAACTTGGGGTCCTTTGTTAGACGTGGTAATAGATGACTGACACAATGGGTAACAAAAGATATCAAATGGTTCCAAGTGGGCCAGAGCTATACCATTCATCTGTGACCATCTGTGCCCATATTGGGGATTGTACACTTCCGCATGCAAACTGATTTCAATGGACAGACACAGAACCGACTCGTGTCCTGTTCCAACGAGCATTCAGCAACATCTAGGATCCCGGCCCACAGAACTCTGACAGTTCTCCCTCTAGATCCTTGCAGGGCTATAAAACTACCTCCCTTGACTGGTTTATGAAGTTCTCCCCCTCCTTATTCCTGCAAATGTTTATCGGAGATAATCGCAAGATAACAAATGCAGGAGTGAATAATACTTCAATATGAGGATCGGGGTGATGAAAAATCAGCAGAGGCTCAGCTGCACTCTGGCCTGGACGGCATGCAGCCACACAGACTGCGCGTGCTCGGGTGGTCTGAATGAATCACCAGCCCCAGTTCTTGACCCTCCTTGACACCCACACCCTGGCCATGAACGCACTGTGGTTGGATGTACTTCGCTGCCTCTCATCTTTGAACCTATTCATGTGACTTGACTTGAATGTTGGTACCAGGGCCAGTGTGACAGCTCTAAGCCCAAGTTTAAGTGGCAATCTTGCCTATCGCTTGCACTTTTACCTGTAGCAAAGGGAGGGCATGCCCTTTGGCTCATGGGTCCCAGGAGGAAGATGAGAGGCATTAGGCAGCATCACTCCAGCTGACCCACCAACTTGTGATCAAAAGAGACGCTTTCACTGTTGAATGTCAGCGAGATCCTGAGACAATGGCTGCTAACATTTGAAACACACAAATGGTGCTTGAGGACAACAGAAAGCCTTCTCGGCTAGAAAAGTTGTAACTAAATGAGCAAATAAATGTTTAGGTTCCAAGGAGCTGATTTTCCAGAAACTGTGGTTTCGATGATCTAGATTCTAGTTTTATTAGGACGCTATGTTCCTCGTCTCCACAGCTCTAAATCCTCTAGTCACCACTAGCAGCAAATTTGTTCCAGGCAACAAGTACTTCTTAAAGCAAAATCAAAACCCTCCTCCCATGTACACTAGTCCACTGTGCCATTAGCCCTTCCCAGCGTTCCCAAGTCCTCACCAGGGACTGAGCCAACCATTACAACGGATCAAAAACTAGACTCTAAATGCAGTAGAATTCACTGAAGTGACTGACTAGTGCAATCATCGCTGTTTACATGCAAACATTATTTTAACAAGGCTCTTCATCAAACAAGAGATGAAGAAGTGCTTTCAGGAGCACAGGTGCCATGTAAGTGTCAAGTAGTGGGCATTACTGTCGAAGTCATTCCACAGAAGCTGCTTCACCTGCCTTGTATGAACTGGAACTTTGTACTAACACCCAGGCGCGCGTCATCAGAGCCAGAACTGGTCTTCCAAGGACCACACTTAAGATTAGATGAACTCAACAGCCTAGCAGGGGCCAGGCAGGTGCTGGCAATGGCCCGTGAGCCAGGTTTGATGTGTGACCACAGGGGATCCCAGTCATTTCCCAGAGGTCACAGTCAGGCTGAAGAGGAAACTGCCACCCACCCCACTGACTGCTGCTGCCTCAGGATGTGAAGACCTAGTGCCCTCCGATCTTTAAAAGAAATCTGGGGTGTCATGTGAAACATCTTGATGCTCAAAGGCCATCTTACTTTACATTTTAAAATTCGCTGAAAATCAAAGAAAATGTATTGGCATGCCATACGGGGCCATGGGTTCCTAAAGTCACCTAGAAATGTCACAGAAAGGCTAAAAGATAATTATTAAATTCATTGTATTTGGTTTTTTCGAATCTAAAATTTTGTCATTCATGTAAAGCATAACTCTATTATCCACCCCCCCAAAAAAAAAGAAAACACCTCCCTCTCTCATTTATAAATCCTTAATCTCTACTCTTGGACCTCTCTGTCTTCGGCCCTATAATTCTCTACCAGGACACCTTTGGACGCTGTCCCATGCACCTACTTAAGTCCTCCTAGTTATTGAAAACTTGACTTAATTAATGGCTTCTGCATAAAACCTCCACGTATAAATTGTAACAAAAATGTCCAGTGGATGAGATCCACGTCGGTTTCTATCACTTCTCATCAGCCCCTTCCTGGCACCCCCCAAATACACTCTGACACAGTCACGCTGTGAGGATTCACCCTCACAAAAGTGCAAGGCCTCGACCAACAGGTCAAGGACAGAGCTCAAGGGCACTCACCGCCAAACACATCTCCGTTCTGGTAGTTCTTCCCTTTCTGGGCTTCCTCTTCATTTTGAACAGTGGCAACATGCTTGGCGGAGGCACAGCCCATAGTCTCATTCGCTCAGCTTCAGCCGGACTGAACTGCAAATCATCGCTACAGACACGGGGCCATTTTTCTTTTCTTTAAACACGGAGAAAATCAACCTTCCCGCGGCGTCGGTCAAGGTGTGCACACCTGCAAGAAATCGAAGCTGGATCAGAACGTGTGAGACAAAAGCCACGTCTGGGTGTCTTGCTGTGCTGCGCGACCAGGCCCCGCTGAACACGATGCCCCACGGACCATCCTACCTCATCCCCGCCCAGCAGGCAAAAGCAGACGGCATGGACCCTGCACCCCGTGTGGCTGAACTTTTGTGGAGTTTTCTATAAAAAACTTATAATTATTATTCCAGTAAGTATTAGAGCACTACCACTTGCCACCATATATGTAAAATGCAGGTATGTTTGTTAATGTCCTGGAATGCCAAATATCTTGAGCCCTAGCCAGGTAGTTCAGTTGGTTAAGAGTGTGGTCCTGATATGCTAAGATGGTGGGTTCCATCCCAAATCAGGGCACATCCAAGAATCAACCAACGAATGCATGAGTAAGTGGAAAAACAGCTTGGTGTCTCTCCCTCTCAAATCAATCCACAAAAAAATACTCTGTGAAAAAAACCCTCAGAGGAAGGAAAGCATGCTCATGACGCGCACATCACTCAGGAAGCGGCAGAAAGTTCTCCATTTCCCCATGTGGTCCAGCAGGGCTCAAGCCCCTCAATTCCTCAGGTTTTGCCGGGAGGAGGACATTCCTGTAATCGGGTGGCTGCTAAGGGTTGTTGCAGCGGCTGCGGCTGCTGCAGGTTTGCATCCCTGGCCAGCACTTACCCGCACAGCATTCCCTTCCTGCACAGCTCCAGCTCCCCAGTAAGATCCCAGGTGGACGCAAGAAAGGAAGGTGGGAAACCACCTCACAGTGCCAAGGTGGGCAACCGGAAATGCGAGGGGAGATCTCACTTGCCTCTCTGTCTGTTGCCACCTCTTCAGAAGAAAGAAAGTGAAAACAGGAAGGAAGGTGGGAAACCCTAACAGAATTCCTGAAAGACAGGGGCAAGTTCAGTGACAATTTACAGTCGTCCGCCCTAGAATTCTCTTTCCCCTCCGATTTCGTGTTCCAGCTTCATGTGCTATCCAAGAAGTAAATGTAAGAATCTAAGAGTGAATGATCCTTTGCTACCTACCCCTGAGAGGCGTGGTGTGGTGTTTGAAAGTTGTGTTTGTATCAAAAACCTTAGTTGAATTTAAAAATTTGAAATCACATAAAAGTCAAATACACTGCAGCAGGCTAACAAACATAAAATATGTAAGCATTTTTAAAGGACTTCTCTATTATTCAGGCATAGAGGTGTGGGACATGTTAAGAAACAGATGAGACATGATTTACATTCAATTTGAGTGATGAGTCAGGAAGTATCCATTTAATTGTATATATATTTTTTAAAAATACTATCGCTCACTATGAATACTCTCCAAATCATAAATAGGTATAGATTTTGTTTTTGAAACATACACACTATATAATTTACAGCAGCAATTTAAAGTGATGTTTTTAAACTTTATAACCTCATCAAAAGTACTTATCAATATTTTGTCCATTTTCAAAGTGATAGGAAGTCATTGAGAGGCGTTAATACCTCCAGTTCATAGAGCTGACCATGGATCGCTGGGCAAAGTATTCTGCTATGTCACTTGCATTTTGCACATGAACAATCGCCCAGTCCATTTGTTCATTTAGTCAACAGATATTTATTGAAAACTACTAAGTGATAAACATGTGCTTGGTAGCTATTGGGTATAGAACAGTAAACAGGACAAGGTAAGGTTTTCCTTCTTATCCCCATAGAATAGGATCATTCAGAGAAAGGAAAGCATTAGAAAGACCAGTTTCAACATCAGTGTGGAGCATCTATTGCAGGTTCAACACAGGACAACAAGAATTCACCCACTGCACTTGATGCAGCCCCGTGAAAAGGAATGGGAAGCTAAAAGAGAATCACTAGAATACCCCTGAACTGCACTTTTTATGCCTGATGCATGTCAGCTTCATTTCTACTGAAAATTCTCTTCCTTGACCTCAACCCAACCAAGGCCTCAAGTTGAGCAGACCTTCAGCCATGTACCCATAAGGACTGCTGCAGTAATCTACCCAAAAACATTTCCCTTTGGCTTGCACTGTCCTTCACATAAACCCTAGCTTGCTTGTTCAACTTCCCTCTCCCAACCCCACACGTTCTATTCATTGACCTCCTTGAAACCACACCTCTTCGGGAGGTGAGTCCCAGGGGGCAGACAAGCACGAGGAGGCCACAGTGCTGCGCAGATCTGAGGGTCTCATTTCCACATACTGTTATTAACTACGTGCTATTTCTGAAGTCACAGTTCACAGCGTGAGAATTAGACCGAAACATCTCTCTGATGTTTAATGGAAGCTTCTAACGAACGCCAAGCCCCACTGAAGATATTTTTTTTTAATGAAATAATGTACAAGATAGGATCATCAGCCCCTCTAAATTCCTGGGGTCTAAATAATGGTCCACAGATAACAGCGCGATGATCGCGAGGGGAAAGGAGGTGGGTGGAGGTGGAAACAGGTATAAGGGGTAATGGAAAAATATAATAAAAATAACTATTAAAAATGTAAAACAAACAACTGCCCAGAGCTTTGTGTAAAAGTCTTTCCAAAGAGTTGTACGGCTACATCACCCATTCTATAGAATAAGTTGTCATCCCTACCCACAATGCTAGAAGCTAGTTTAATTTTGTGCCATCTTTAGAGAACATTTTTCCTACTTTAGACAAAATACATTAGCAAGTTTGTAAATCCAATTAAAAAATTTTAGAAAGGACTAAAAAATTGTAACCATGAATGTTTATTTTTCTCCTCCTTCCACTATGCCTCATGATTCTTTAGGTAATACTTTAGGTATCATTGTAACATGAGAAAGTTCTTTTCTATACACAAATTAAGTCCATCACTTTTCTATGAATATGTATTATATACACAAGATACCACTCATCTTTTATAAGGAAAGATTACGATAGTTGCTTTCAATGTGTATCATTTTATTTTTTTCAGCTCTACTGAGATATAACTGACAAAACTGTAATATAGTCAATGTGATGGTTTGCTACATACTCATTGTGAAAAAATTCCCGCTTCTGAGTTAAATATTCACACATCCATCACCTCATACATTTACCTTTTTCTTTTTTGTTGTTTTTTTAGTGAGAACACAGGTCCTATTCTCTTAGCAAATTTTAATTACACAATACAGTATTATCGTACAGTCACCATACTATTTTTATATACATTAGATCCTCATATTGTATTTATCTCCCAACTCAAAGCCTGTATCCTTTTACCAGCCTCTCCCACTTCCCCCAGCCCCCAGCCTCCGGCAGCCACCGCTCTGGCCCTATGAGTTTGACTTTCAGGATACTGGACAACCATGTAGTATTTGTCTTTCGATGTTCAGCTTATTTTACTTAGCATTATGTCCCCAAGGTTTATCTCTGTTGTTGTCAATGGTCCTATTTCCTTCCTTTTTAAGGATATGTACAACATCTCACATTTTCTTGATCCATTCATCTGCCAACAGACACTTTGGTTGTTTCCACCCCTGGGCTACTGGAAAGGGCACTGCAGTGAGAACAGGGGTGCAGGTATTTCTCCCCAATAATGAAATCCTTACCTCTGCATACCAACCCAGAGGAGGAACTGCGAATGGCTTTTTTCTTTATACCTTACTATTTTGAACCAGAAGCATGGTTTCATTTAAAACAGAAACAAAAACAAACCTACTTTTATAAAACTGGGAAGGAAAAAAGTAAATAAAACATGTTTTCAGAAAAATTAAAGAGATAGCTGACCTTTTTTTTAAAAAAAAAAAAGAAGTCCACGGGAAAATATTTGCATTTACGTAATATGATGGATAATTTCACTTTCCACCAATTAGTCATGAACTTTCTCAGTTTGGATAGAAAAGCCAAAAATACTATAAACAGTTTCCTTGTCAAGAACGATACTTCTAGACATGAATTAAAAGCAGTAAACACCATCAAGAAATCCTGGACCAAAACGAGTATGAATATAGCACATGCAACTGAGAGGATTGGCAAGAAATCAAATGCTGATTGCAATGGGCACACTGAGAGCTATGAAGTCAGCAGTTAAGAAAAGGATAAGACTGCATTATTAATAGATCAGGAGCAAAGTACCCCCTTCTTCCTCCAATTAAAAAGGGAAATCATGATAAGACAACATCTGAAAACTCCTTTCTTTTATTGAAGAAGAGAGAGACAACATCTAAGCTCCATATAGAAAAAACATACGTATAAATAACTGATCAGTCTGTGAGCCCATCTGCTCTGCTTCATTATGATGAGTGTTAATACAGCAGCCATTGGGGGTGGGGGGTGCAGCTTAAACAGTATTGCTAGACATGAAGCTTTGATGTCCTTGGGCTACTGTTAAACACTGTTTCACATGCCATTGTGCATGTTAAAAACATGGCATAAAGAGATGTCACATGTGACATGAGAATAATCTGAGAAAGTCCAACCTTCCTGTTACAAGCAATTGCTGGCATCGGAGAAGATATTCATTCCCCGCCTCACACTCACCTGGTGGCATGAAAATCGACAATACGCTATCACCAAAGGAACAGGAAGTGTGGCTTCCGCTTTCTTTATGGGAAAACTCACTTCCACAAATAATAGTTGGACAGAGGTATCTCTCAGGAATGACAAGAAGAAGCTCTATGCAAGGTGATCCATTTCTGCTGGGTTTTCCGCAGGGAGGTGTGGGGATGAGGAAGCCAGGTGACAAGTGAAGGGAGCGCTGGAGTGGGAGTGGTCTCAGGTCACTTGCCTGCCTTGGGACCAAGGCTGGACTTCCTCCCTGGGACCCTGTCTCTTTGATTATACGATCTACCTACACATATGTCCAAGGAACGCTAAGGTCAGATTACCACCCACGAAGAGGCCCTTTCTTACCTGGACCCAATGTATTTACACACCCTGTTTCAACCCTTACCCAATTCGGACATACTTGCAAATGGTTTGTTGTTGTTTCCAAAAACTTTCAAGAAATCCTGAGGTATACAGATTGTCATCAATGATGTTCTGGCTCAAGGGTGTTGATTTTAACGGTGTATTGAGTTTAAAAATGAACCAAGCTAACCTTTCCCTTTCCTCTTTCTATCCAGCGTTTAACAAATAAAAATTAAAGGAATTTTAAAAACATTTCTTGTACGAAACTGGTCAGAAGAAGGTTTTGATGTAACTGTTTTTCAGTTAAGGGTGTAGGAGTTTGGCACCTTAACCTGCACCTGAAAACTCACAGGTCCACGCACAACTGACACCACTTGTGGGAAGGCAAGACAAGAACACATGAGGCCCTGATCAAAGTCGCCCACCCAAACTAGGGTGAACCTGTGCAGAATCACGCTGTGCCTGGGTTTGCTCCTCAGTGATCAAGGGCAATGGCAGATATTCCTGGACTTCAAATTCTCTGTCCTCCTTCCACATCCAAGACTCAGGATGCCAAGAGTATTGGCAGGAAATTGTCCACCTGTGTCAGTGGGGAACCTTCTGCTCACAACACCGTGCCGCCGGTTCACCACGTCACCTGGGACAAAACCATGTGACTTCTTGGTCAGTAACCTAATAATACTAGCAGTTTCTCCTCTTCTTAAAATATTGTTTTGAAAATCCGGTAGATAATGGCAAGGTTTGGAAAGCACTTATAAATGCAGGATAATATTCTTCTGTGCATAATACTGTTGCTATGCCAGAGGCAGGGCATTACCTTCAAAGCTATGGCCTTTCATGAACATTGGGTGGAACTGGTTTGCTGAGAGGGCTCCTATAAGAGTCCCCAGAGAAAATGAAGGAAAGGGAAAGATAAAAATCAAGAAATGACAAGAAGCCGGGTGTGGCTCAGTGGACTGAGCACCGGCCTGTGGACCAAAAGGTCGCTGGGTTCAACTGCTAATCAGGGCACATGCCCGGGTTGCAGGCCAGGCCCCCAGCTAGGGGCATGAGAGACACCCATCAATGTTTCTCTCTCTTCTCCCTCCCTCCCTCTCTCTCCAACAATAAATAAAATCTTAAAAAGAAAGGAATAACAAGAAACTGAAAGTAGAGTAAGTATAAAAGTCTATAAAAGCACAATTTGATTTGAATCTGGACAAGCAGTCTTGATTCCTCCCGAAGGGCCAGGGAAAACCATCCTGGGGGATCTGCATGTTGAAATATACTGTAAAGAACAGATACGATTCCTGCCCTTGAAGGGCTAGCACTCCGATCAGGGCTAAGAGATCATAAACAATGAAACAAAATAAAATTCCAATGATTAATGCACACTGCAGGGAAAGAAAAGGATCAGAGAGCTTCTTGAAAGTCACGGGCTATTTCAAGTTAATTAAATTAGCGCTCGCCTCAGCGGATTTTATGCAACAAGAGATGCTGGAACACCCAGCATCCTCACTGCGCTACTCTTAGACCCTGGGTAAGCACTTACCGATGAGGCCACTGACACAGACGTCACGTCAGTTTGGGGCTGCTGATCCTCTTCAACACCATCAAGTACAATAGAACTGCACCTGGGTTAACCCCCCGGGAAATCTGAATGTCTCTTTCCTGGTGCCAAGGACAAGAGTCAAATGCCGTTTGACCTTGCGTGATGGGCACGCTGGAAAAGCACATGTGATGCTTTCATCGCTCAGTGAAAAGCCTCTGCCCTGGCTGGTGTGGCTCAGTACTGGGCATCATCCCTCAAACTGAAAGGTTGCTGGTTCGATTCCCAGTCTGGGCACATGCCTGGGTTGGGGGCCGGGTCCCCAGCTTCAGGCACGTGAGAAGCAACCAATCAATCACTGTTTCCCTCGCCCATCCATGTTTCCCTCTCTTTCTCCCTCCCTTCTCCTCTGAAAATAAATAACTAAAATCTTTTTGAAAAAACTACTGTTTCCTGTTTTTTACTCAATTCCATCTCTAAACTTAATACCAGCCTGGCTCATGTTTCAGCCTTAAGCTGACTACTGACTGGGTGGATAGAAGGAAATATAACCAACAGACATAAAAGGTGACGAATAATGTAAACTAATCATTAGAAGCAAATGTGAGACTCTCTCCCAAACAACAACAAAAAGGCCTGTTTATATTTTACTTGAAGACTTTGGTCCTAATATTTATGTATGACTATACTTCATGGCTTCAGAATTATATCCTTTTAACAACGTAATGTCATAACACTGAGAAACTCTGAATCCTAGAAACTGAAAAACAGGGGTTCCCTCAAAGTCTAAACACGCATTCCACCTCCCTCCCAAAGTAACCTTTCCTCCCCCCGCAACTGCCTCCCAGCCAGTAAAATAAGTGAAATCACCCATCACCCAACAGAGACTGATGCAAGCACTGGTCCAAGCGTTCTCTCTCTCTCCCTCTCTCTCTGCTCTGCCCCAGGCCACAGTATCCTGGGTCTGAAGGGAGCTGAGCAAGGATCCTGTGACTGAGTGAACCCACCACGCCTGCTGGGCAGAGAGATGCTGACTCACAAAAGCACTTCTAAGGGGAAGCCTTGGTATCTGAAATTCTGTCTTCTAGAACCTCCAAGTGCCAGCCAAAACAGCTCAAGACCTGGAAGAGTCCTGGAAGCTTAGAGAAAACAAACAGGTAAAATCTTTTTGTTGGCAAAGGACTTAGTATACGTGTGTGTGTCTCCCTCTCTTACACACACACACACACACACACACACACCATGAAAGTTCTACAGATGCAAAGATGATACCCCACATTTTGTGGCTTTGTGAGGGAAAGGAGTCGAGTGGCACTGAGTTATGAAGGTCACAGCGCCCTGGGTCCTCGTCTATGAGCTGGGAAAAGACCGCATGCGTTTTGAGTGGGGAAGGTAGGATGATGCACGTGAAGTGCTTAGCGTGTACCTGGCAATTAGTAAACTGATACGTGGTAATTATTGTTATCACCACCATCATCATTACTTCATTTCCAGGAATTGCACCGAAACAGCCAGGCAGACGGAACGTTCTGGAGCAGGAAATGCTCAGGGGCCACGTGCAGCTGTAGAGAGGGCTGGAGCAGGGCCTGGGGCAGGAGGTCAGCCTCGGCGGGGCAGGCACAGGCCCCTGCTCTGAGGGCAAAGCTGCTGCGTGTGCCCAAGGTGAAGGCCAAGGAGCTCTCCCAAGCTTTGTACCTTCCTTTGTCAGTATTCTCCACCAGGAAGGGTTCCAAGGCCACGACCATGCCCTAATTATTCTTCTGTGTATGCCCTGTGGCCCAGGCGAGGCACACAGTAGGTCTACAATAGATAGAGTGCAACTGAATGCTTTTAGGTAACTCTTCTCACAAGAAATGCTGGGGGGCTGTGAAGGAAGGGTGCTCTCCTCAGCCCCTGGTCCGAGGTCACCTGCATAGACGGCGACTTTTTTTAGCACCTCACCAGTAACTAACTACAGTTAAAGATGTTTATCTGCGCCATCACACCATTTAAAATTGTGTACAGTATATATTCTCTAAAAGCCCAAAAGGGAATAATATGTAATATTATTCTAGTCTAAAGCAATTTTGAAAGCTTTTGACTCTTATTTTCTTGGTCCTAATCTGTCCTAGAAAATTATACTAATTATTTATTTCAACAATCTTTTTTTTTTTGGGGGGGGGGGGTATGTACTTATTTAGCTCTCAATATTCCATTAGGGACCAGATCTAATGGAACTAGAGAAGTCAGCCAGACCCTGACGTGCTTTCCTGACTTTCCATTAAAATCTTGAGATCTTTCAGCTTCTAAAATTCATCCATCTGATAAATCAAGGTGTCTTTTTTTGAATTGCTGAAGTTGAAATCTTTGATTAGCTCTTCAAGACAAAGAACTATTTCAGAATGATGTCCTTAGAAGGCTGAACAAATGGAAACGATAGATAATCACTTTCAGGTAGCACAAATCAATACTGAATTTAAAAAACCAAAACCAAAAATGGCACCTCAGTTTCCACGCCGCCCTCAAGACCGGCACAAGATTTTGTAGAGCAAGGCCAACACACCCATTCTGCGCCATCATCTACTTAGAGGAAAACAGAAGCAAGGAGCCGAGATGAGGGGAGAGGCAAAGTCAGAGTCGGCAGGCTAATGGCCTCTCCTTTCCAGTGTCCAGGGTACTCTCCCCTGCTGCCTCCCTGCTCACCCCCCCACCCCAAGTCCACTCCTGACCCTGCCGGTCCATGGCACCCGCCACCCTCTCCGTGACGGCTAGTGCGGTCTGTTATCACAAAAATGTAAAAGGGAGGACAAGAAGCTCTTCTGCGGCCTTGATGCTCTGCCTCCGCCACTGAAAAGCTATTAAAGAGCATTACAGGGGTACAGGTTATGAACTGGTGTGACCTCATGCATGTCACCAAATAGCTGCAGCCTGCTCGAAAACGGTCATCTCAAGTCAGCCCGCTGCTGTGTCATTAGTGACCATGGTGTTCTTTCCTGCTGGTCCGGCCAAATGGACCTGGAGGAGGAGCCCGCGGTGAGTCTCGGGAGGGCTGGCCGGCAGGGGCAGGGGCAAAGGGACTGGGGCCCACGCGGGAGGGCGTGGCTCGGTGTCCATCCCGGCAGGGACTGTCCCAGAGCCCGCACCCACTCCCGGTCTGACACATGGCAGTTGCACGGAGAACCAGAAGCGGGGCCTTGTCCCGGGGAACGGTATAGCATGTTCTATAACACTCAGGATACGACCACCTTCTATTCCGCCCGCGGGCAGCGCAGTGGGTGGCCAAGCTGAAGCCAGAAAAGGCACATGTCGCAAGCTGCCTGGTGTCCCCGCACCTGGGAGGAGGTCACCCGCCCATCGCCCCTGTTCCGTCACTGCCATTACCACCCCAGCAAGGGGACTGTACAACTTCGCCGATATTCAGACCTCCTTGAAATTTTCAAAGGATTCTTAGAACCCAGGTTCAAATTTGCCTTTGTAGGTTGCTTTCTGGCACCGGCTGTCTAAGCCTCTCACTTGTTCCTCAGCCCCTGCGGGGCTACGTTTCACTTTGGACATCGGGATGGTCCTACTGGCAGCCTTAAAAGCATCAGAACAGGATTAAAAATTTTAGGGAAAAAAAATTATCCTTCTCCTAAGTTAGTAATGATCCCATTAATTTTCCACAACAAAGACAAATTACGGTCCTTAATGCACTGAGTCTGTTGGCGCCTTCCTAGGGCCCAGAATCCTCCAGGAATCACTAATGCCCCCCAGGGTAAAGTCTGAGGTATGTGGACTTTCAAGCTAGACGTGTCCTCAGGGAGCATGGAGGCCGAAGTTCCTTAAGTTACAGATGAGAATACTGAAGGCCAAAGAGATTAGGTGACTCAGGGTTCGCCAGGTCTCAGACTCAATGACCCACTCCTGTCACCTCTTCCTACTACTCTAAGGTAACTGGTAATCCTCTCCACCACATCAAGTGGTCCCACAGACCACCCTTCTCCCTCAATATTCTGCACCCATGACCAATTCTCTACTGATTTAACCTTTTTTTAAAAGATTTTTTACTTATTAGTTTTAGAGAGAGGAGAAGAGAGAAAGGCAGAGAAGGAGACATCCATGTATGGTTGCCTTTCACCTGCCCCCAGCTACAGACCTGGCTGGAGACCTGGCTTGCAGTCTGGTTATGTGCCCTGGATGGGGAATTGAACCAGCGACCTTTGGGTTGACAGGTCAGCACCTATCCACTGTGCCACAAGCCAGGGCTAATTTAACCTTTAATCTTTCAGAGAGAAGCCCCCCACACCACTATGTTCTTCCCATCCCTTTTCTGTCTTAAACACTTACAGAGTCAATTATTTGGTGTTTCTTTGAAAGAAGAAATTACCTCTTGCATTTGTCCCCCCTGCTCCACTGGGTGGGCTGCCAGGCAGAGAGCAGGAACTCAATACCCCTCTTTAAAACAGCAAGCAGTGGGCTGGTTTGGACTTCCCTCCTCTGTACCTGCTACCTGCCCAGCCAGGCAGGCTCTCGGTCCTCACCTTTGACTGGCTCACTTCTGCTTTGTGTGCACTGTCCTTCCCAAAAGGTCCCAGGGTACCTAATAATTCCCCTTCACAGCCCTCATAAAGGGTTCTTCATTCCTAATCCCCTGCCTATTGCTTCCACAGCCTAGAATATAAACTCCTTGACAGACACAGACTATAAATATATCTCTTGCTCTCTATTGTGTCACCAGCTTCTAACAGTGCTTAGTTCAAAATATGTGCTTGGTAAACAATAAATGCCTCCTAAAGAAAATTTAAACTACTCCTGATAGAAATCAAGGCTGTCCAACTTCGTCTCCAGCCTCATCCAGCCGTTGGCAGGTGCATCACTGTAGCCAGCTGCTAACCCCTGAACACTGTTCGTATTCTAACCTTAACTGCCTTTGGTCAGCTTCACCTTCGGCTGGAAGGCTTCTCCACTAACTTCCGCCTGTTATTCAAATTCTACCCATTCTTCCAAGTTCAGAACAAGTCTTAGCACCTCTAAGGAACCTAGCTTCAGACCACACAGATCTTCCCCTTCCTAAGTTCACCCGCATGTGTCCATATGGTCCATTAGTCACCTATACTTGCTGCTATGTACCTGCAGTTATCTTTCTGCTTCAGTCTAACCTGGCCTATGGGGATCCCCCTCTTCCTGAAGTCAGCTTTTACCTCTTAAGAAATAATTATATACACAGTCTTGGGACATTTTCTGTATTGTTTTATATTGCTAACATTTGTGCATTTTTGTCTTGGTGTCCTAATTCATTAATGAACATTTCAAGGTAAGTCATGCTTTTGACATCTTGATCCTGTGCAATTCTTTGCACAAGCAGGAGATTAATAAATATTTCTTATTTGAGATGTTGGCTAGACAGCAAAAGTGTGCAGGCTGAGAGAACTATGCAAATTATGAAAAGTAACTTTTTCCAAAAGAGCGGTTGAAAATTTTGATTTATTAGAGGCTATTTTAAAAGATCTGTTAATAGTATAATTACACAACAATTTAGTAAAATTACTTTCTGAATAAAGGTTATTTTCTACCACGTTGTCCATATGCCAGGAAATTATAAATAGAAAATTTAGAAGGGAAGGAATAAAAAGAGCACGAAAGAAAAACATACACCCAAGGCTGACACTCCCCATCCCATGCCTCACTGGGACAAGTCTGGCTGCAGCGCCCACAACTGCACCCGTTAACTTGTATTACAAGGCCAAGTTCATGACTGAGTTACCATCATGGCTCCACAAAGGCCTGCCCAGCAGTTCCCTGCCCACGAACAAAACAATTCTCCCAGCGTTGCAGCAGAAGGAGAAGAGGAAATCCCTCTCTTTTCCTCGTTGGCCATCAACATTTCCTTACAGTTATTTTTTGATGTACTGTGTCTATTTCATGTATTTGTTTTACCTCTCACTGTGCTCCTCCCCAAAATATGCCCAGCAGCTGCTTTCGACCATGAATACAATCCTGGGACGCAAGTGCGTGCGCAGGATTGGAAAATTCAGGGTTCAGTAACCTAGCAACAGAATGCCAAGACCTCCGAATCGGGCCCTTCACTGCCACACATCCACGTACCCCCAAGACATAAGTCTGCAAGCCTACTGCTCAAATCTGGTTTGGCTGATCGCAAATCGATACTGGGCTGCAATGGGAAGGTCACAAAGCACAGGAGGCTTTTTGCTGGGCTCCAACAGCCTGAGTGTCAAGGAATATAAATAGGAAGTGCACACGATACGTATCACGGAAGACCAGAGTCCATAACGCGGCCAATTAGGGCTCCACACCAAGGAGATACAAATTAGCCAGCATCTGTCACCTGCCCGTGGCCAACGCCTCGCGAATGCTTTCTATGCCAAACGCAGAACACGGGGTTTAGAGGAAACAAACAAACATACCCACCGCCAGCCGAGTATCCTGCCTGCTGAAGACAAGAGGGAAAGAAAGGGACATTTTCATGTTTTACTTGAACGAATTAATGAGAGTTGAATTCTCATCTCCAAGGCATATTATGCAAAATAAAATACCCGTTTTAAAATAAGACTCATATCCTCCTCCCTACTGTGGAGTTTGTCACCATTTCATCCACCTTGCTTTAATGAACCTGGGTTTCTGGGGGCATTTGTAGTGAAAGGGCCTTCATGTCTTTGAAAACACAGGGTTTTTTTTGTTTTGTTTTGTTTTGTTTTTAATTGGTTTCCCTCCACTATCCCGTAGTGAAGGTCACGGTACTGAAAAACAGCATAACGATGTGGGTTTTCTTAATAACCCTTCTAGCTGTGGCAAAAACAAATGCAATGTGGGAGGCTGTTTATTTGTATGTCAAAAAGAAAGTGAAATTCTACGAGGGGGTGATATCATCCTTTGTTTTTCCCAATGCAGCAAACCAATCAAACAAGAATAAACCAGGAGCTGACCCTTCATCATTCATGGTGTAATGGGTTCTTGCTAGATTAACTGGTCTCTTTCCTTGTTAGACTCTCAAAACAAACAAACAAGCATAAAAAAAAAAAAAGCCAGATGTACAATGACATCAGCAGAACGGCCCAAGATCATCAATCTGAGAGACAGGAAGTGCAGCAGCCAGACTTGCATCGTTTTTAAACGCTTGCTTGCTGACTGCTGGCTGGCGGCACCGGCCTTGCTGTGCAGGAAACGGACTCCCCAACAAGACATGCTTTGGGGCAGCAGCAACGATGGGGAGATTTATGGGGAGTAGCGCCCTAGGACATGAAGGCCCACACCTGCCAACGCTCTCCAGGTCTGATGGCTTCAGATGAAAACACGGCAGACCCACTAAATCCAATGAGAAGCCCCAAGTGGTGCTCCTCTGCTGGCCCACAAACCACCCATTTATTAGAAGCTACAGCATTCTGTCAGGGGGACTAAAGACAAAGTCTGGACGACATCGGGGAAGCCCTGGCTCTGGTGCGACTGCCACTAGCACAGGTCATTGGATGGGCAGGGCTACCACACTGCTTGTAAGAAGCAAGTCAGTTCAAGCCCTGGTTGGCTGAGTGCTCCGAGACCCAAGCAAGAGGCCTGGCTGTGCAAGGAATGGTGCTCCTGGGTCCTGGGAGTGGGACAGGTGCTGGCAGTGAAAATGCCACCTCTACCGGTGATGCTCAGATGACGACAGGCTGGTGAGCACCAGCATTTTCTGTAGAGAAGATGGACCCGAGGAAGACAAGAGACGCGGAGAGAAGCTGAAGACTAGGAAGGCCACCTGCTCTCCGTGTCAAACACGGACCGAGAGCTCAGGTATTCGGGGTACCCCGGCATCACTTCCACACCCTTCCCCATCGGCAGAGACTTTTGTTCACACCACCTGGGCTGTTGTCACCTGCCAGGGTCTTCGCTGGATTCAACGACACCAACAGCACAATTCTAGAGGCCGTTTAAGTTCATCAGATCGAGGACAGCCCTGGAGAGATGAGAAGAGGGAGATGCCACCTTCAGAAACAGGGGTAGTGGCTCCATTTGGACATTCTTTGCTTGAGAGTTACAGGGTTGTGGTGAACAAAAAAATCAGTGAGTTATGAGAGCATAGTCGATGGCATTTGTACCAGCCCCTCTTGCTGGCAGGCCCACAGCTCAATTTCTGTTGATGTTCTGCCGCTGCCGGAGGGACGCAGACATCCTAGACTCCCATTTCTCCGGACAACGGTGGAGTGGCTAGGACGAGCCGCGAACACGGCTTTGGGGACTCGCTCAGTGCCTTCCTCCACCCCCTGTCTACTTCTAGCCCTGCCTTCCAACAGGACGGGCAGGCAAAAGCAGCGATGGTTCCTGTGGAATGCGATTTTGTCTCCAGCGCTGGTTCTCTGGGCTTTCTTAGTTGAGGGAGGCGTCCCACGGTGGAACAGTCCGGAAGGACAGCAAAAGAGCAGCCGAGCAGTGGGGTGTATGGAGGGGCCACGAGGAGCGGCTGGGGGCTGGGGCAAGGAGCCTGGCAGCAGGCAGGTGGAGGGACGGGAGGATGTGAAGGAAGCACGCATCAGCGAGAAGGGACTGCACGAAAGGTTTGACAAACTGTTTCTCTGGCAGGTCAACTCAGCGTTTGGACTGCTCCACGCGTACAATCTCGGGAAACCCGTTGTCACCCTCGGCGTCACCCCCACCCTCCCCGCTGCCTGCTGTTGTCCACGCCAGAACACACCCTGAGTGGCAAAGACTGCAACTCTCCTACCCCAACTCCTAGCCAAGTGAGGCAGAGAAGGAGCTCCACACACGTGTGTGAAGTATCTTGAGTCCTGAAAACGGAGAAGGTGTTACACCATGGAACCAGCCGTGACCATCCCAGGGCGGCCTGGAGATCTTAAACTGAGAGCGTCCCAAATGGCAATAAAACCCTTTCCTAAGAAAAGAAAGTCACTCGCTCACTGGGAAATCAACGGGGAAAGCGGTGTGCAGGTTCTTTCACTAGTCCACAGGGCCGAACGAGGAGCTTTTATACCTGCCGTCCAGGTTTAACAGTTTGTATGCTTTGACCTCCAAGCGTTAAGGAAAACCTTAAAAGAGTCTGATTTACCTTTCACCTTCTCTGAGAACAACCTGTGCGTTGGAAAAATACAGCCCATTCTGTTAGAGTGACAGACTTCTTGGATATCAGACTCGACTAAACAAATGACTTCCTAGACCACTTGCTAATTTTCTTTTCCGGTGAAGATGTAGAAGCTGACATGAAAACTGAGGGCCTTGGGAAGGTCTCCGTAATATTGACGTTTCCAGGAGAGGAATCCAGATTGAGAAGCAAAAATACTTTGTGACAATCAGCACAAGGTGATACTCACAGAAGGCAGGGAAATAACCATTACGTAAATATAGTTACTACTAAGATACTTTGGTATATTATTTTTTAAGCCATATGCTTGGCTTTCTTCAAGGAATGGGAAAACCTTTCAGAGAACTACCTCTAAAACAGAGAAACTTTTTTTTTTTTTTTTTTGCCGGTTAATTGGTTTTTTTTTTTTTTTTTTTTTAAATTTTATTGTTGTTGTATTACATCCATCCCCTTTTTGCTCCCCTCTGTCCCCCTCCCCACCCACCCATTCCCCCCAAAGTCAATCCCACCTGTTGTCCATGTCCATGGTTCCTTTATACAAGAGGTTCTTGTCTAAGCTGCTCCCCTTCTTTGCCCCTACCTCCCCTTCCCCCCTACCCCGTTCCCCTGACCACTGAAGGCCTATTCCTTGTATTCATATACTTGGTTCTGTTTTGCTTGTTGTTAGTTTTGCTCATTATTGTCCCGTAATGAGTGAGATCATATGATATTTGTCCTTCACTGACTGGCTTATTTCACTAAGCATAATACTCTCCAGTTCCATCCATGTTGTTGCAAAGGGTACAAGTTCCTTCTTTCCTTCTGCTATATAGATTTCCATTGTGTAAATGTACCGAAGTTTTTGATCCAATCATCCACTGCTGGGCACTTAGGCTGTTTCCAGCACTTGGCTATTGTAAATAGTGCCGCTATGAACATAGGTGTGCATAGGTTCTTACGAATTGGTGTAAAACAGAGAAACTTGATCAAAGTACAAATACTACTCCAATTCCTATTTACTTACATTGGCCACAAACTCATTAATGCAAGAGTTAATTTCTCACTTTGGTTGAAGTTTCAGCGTTCTAGCATCATTTTTATTTCCTGAAGCAACTTGTAATTCCCCTTAAAATTCCAAGTTACCTTAAGTTTGCTTCTTTTCATGGCATATATTTAGAAATGAATGAGAATTAACTTTGTTATGAGAAGATTTCCAATCGCTGCTGATAACGTGTAACAAGCCAGAATGTTGTAAAAGCCAGAGTTGGCGTAATTAAGTGAAGACATTAAACTGACGTACTTTTGGAGCATTACTTCCAATTACAGCAAAGTCAAACCCGTACCCGTTTACTATTCGGTACACGGCTGCCAAGCATAATATGTAGGGTTTTTTTTTCTTCTTCTTAAAATAATCTAGCTGCAGCACTATATACATTAACTCCTTTGGAGATTTCTTTCACTTGTTTCCCCAACGGGACCCAACACAGATGAATGAATGCCTAGGAGACTATGACAAACCTTTCCCCCTGTCAACTTTGGTTAAACTCCCCAAGAGAAGCAAATATTAGAAGACAGACAAAGGGCAAACACCATTAGAACAACCTGTACTCTGCCCCACAAAATGGTAACACTTCCTCTACCAGGATCACTTGTCCAGCCCTCAGACACCTGAATCTAGGCAAAGCTCTGTGAGGGCAGGATGAAGGTCCCTTCAGCCATGTATGTCCCGCACCAGCCAGGCCCGGGACACTCAACACCACCTACAGAGGCAGCACAGGGCAAACAGATTGGGGAAGACTCAGGCTCTGCTATTTATCAGCTATAAGGCCCAGGGAAAAGTTCATTAATCTCTTTAACCTCAGTGTCCTCTTCTATAAAATGGGTATAACACCATCTACATTGTAGGAAAGTTCTGAGCATTGAAAGCAAAGTCTACAAAGCAACTGCCATGATCTAAGCACCAGGTAGGCACTTCACAGAGGTTAGCTATCTTACGAATAAGTGAATATGTATTAGGAAGTACATATGCCTTTAAATGATAAAAATGGCTATTATTGCCTTTTATATCAAGCTTCAGTCCCATACAAAAGCCTCAGGACACTCAAAGTTGATGCACTTCCCATTTCCCTTTACCTGTGTCAGCCCATAACAAATGGGATTGAGAGTTCAGGAAGCAAGCACATGACAGCTGGCCAGATGCCCATCAGAGAGGCACAAAAGAGCCATGAGCAGATGCAAGAGTCCTGAAGAGTCTGGGCAACATAGTGACAGGTCCTCTCGCTGACTGAGCCCCCAAACCAGCAACCACATGAATAACTGCAAAGAGGTCAGATTGCCTGTAACAGATGGAGTCCACTTCCAAAGACAAGGCTGATATAAATCTACACAAAAAGTATTTCTGTCCAACTAGTTAGTCTCTACTCTCACCAACTGGAATCCATGTCTGTTCCCCCTGGGTTCTCACAGCCTCTTGCTTGCTTCTCCAGTGAGCAGCTGCCCAGCCTAATGGGTATTCGTCTCAGCATCAGCAGAGCCTAAGTACCTTGAAAGAAGGTAAGCAGTTGTATTCATCTCTGCTCCATACGTGCTTGCCAACTAGACCAATTTTCCTTTCAACAGGGCAAGTGCAATTCTAGTTGCTTCTATGTTCCCAACAAATTCTTTCCCAAGAGTAAAATTAAGTTTAGGATACTCTTTCTGTATCTTCAGAGTTGACTACTTCTGCAGCGACACCATCTTCTCATCGAGTGCTTACTTACAACTCTAAAATATTGACAGCAGTGTTACCCCAGTGCTAAGGCAAGAGATAACGTGAAGCCAAGTGACTACCATCCCCTCCTCCAGGAAGCTTCCCCAGGTAACCTCTGCCTGGTTTGGTCTTCTCCCTCTCTCCCCACATGCTCAAACCATTCATCCATTTTGTTCAGTCAACATTTATGCTGCTGTGAGCCAGCATGACACTAGGCACACCTGAACACATACAATTATGTACACAAATATACAGATGAAAGTACTTGTCTCCAGTGCAGTGACTGTTAGGGGGTCAAAGATGAGCAAGTAAGAAACTGCACAGAGCCAGCACAAACCCAAGTAAAGGGGAGACAGTCACGCAGTTTGTCTGCATGGATTCAAGGAAGGCTGTGCAGAAGGTAGGGTTTGAGTTGACATATGGAGAATCTGAACAAGGGAAAACAGCAGATCTGGGACTTGTGCTATTATAATAGTTTCTAAGGAGGAAGAATGGGAATATCTTTACTGCAGAAGAATATAAACATATCATCGAAGATCATCAAGCTTCTCTCTCAGAAGTAAACCCTTCAGATTGCCTTCAATTTGATTCAGTAAACAAGAAGTTAAATGTAAGCAGGAAGCAATAACAAGAGATGAGATGGCCACCTAATGACTCACAGCAAGCAAGAGCCGGGTTCAAGAATACATTCTACACAGAGAATTCTGCAGTTTCTTGATGTGTTTTCACAGACTATTAAAAAATCAGAAGGTATCTGACACTCACTGTCCTTTAATCCCCGAAGTTTGACCCATGAAAACTACCAGCTACTTCTTGAAGAACAAATCAAATAAGATAGTTATAAACAAATAACCTAATGGGAAGCCAATTTGGGTTCCGCTTCCTTCAGAGATTAAAAATCAACACAGGTGGCAAAGTCAAGCAAAGCCAAGGCTTTGGAACAAGAGACGAAGGATATTAACATCAGTACGTTCAGCCAACTAATAAAAAGACAAAACCCTGGAACGCAGGCCAATGTTGACCCTGGGTTATTTCCTTTAGGAAAATGAAACACTAGTTTCCTGAGAAAGGCACATCCAGTGAAAATGTGCTAAGCCATATATAATTCAATACTTCAAAATTTTATGGAAAGCAAAGGAGGAGCTGCAAAAACAATGCAAAAAAAAACACCATCAGAAGCATGGCTTTCTGCTCACACCCATGGCAACAATGCATCTTCCTGGGGTTCCAAAGATGCCAAAGTGAGAATGTAACAGTCAGTACAGAGCTCTCCCCTCTGTTCTAGCATCTCTGGAGAAGGGGCGGGTTTCCCATTCTTCAATGGACACAACTTGGCTCTGACACAACTCTGGCTTCCTCTCCCCAAAGTGATGTGAGCTGTGGTCCTCGCCACGGAAAGGCATTTTGCAGTCTTAGGGCGGCTCAGCCCTAAGATTTTTCTAGAAACAGGTTTGCCTCCTTTCGGTCAGCTTGTTTACCATGCAGGAGGGAAATAATCCTGCCTGAGAAGACCATACGCCTCTAGAACACAACCATCTTCCCAATAAGAGGCCATTTATGCTTTTTTCTGACCCAAAGTTTTCCGGTCATGAGGCCGGGGGAAGCTTTTACGGCACAAACAAGAGCGGTGAGGCCAAGCGACCAAATGTTTAAGGATCCTAAAAACTGCTCACCAGTCAAGCAGTTTCTAATAAAAACTGCACTGGGTCACCAGCGAGAGCTCAAGGCGGGCCGGGCGGAGAGACAAAACACGCCCGATACAGCCTGTGCTCCTACCCCATTTAACCTGAACAACCTCACGGGCCTGGTGTGACACCCAGACAAATCGATTCGCAGAATTTGTGTTCTTTAGCTTCAGAAAGGCCAACCGATGTTTGTTCGGAGCCATCAGCCCCACGAACGTATCACGGAAAGGTATCCAAAGAAGGGCCTTCCCACATGCACACGGTGGCTACACCCTCCTCTCGCCACTGGGCCATGCTGGGGCCGGGGGGGGGGGGGGGGGTTACATGGGGCAAATGTGACCTTGATTCACAAGTTGAAAACACAGAGCTTACTCTGGGGGTACCCTCCTCATTCTGCTGTTCCCCACAAACACAACATTATCCAGTGGCCTGCAGCCAAATGGCAACCGGCCAGGGAGACGAGGCTTGTGATGTCCCTTCGGACAGACAGATAAGAGAGCTGGTCTCACACCCACACTTGCAAAGAAGGGGGATTTTGTCTGGCTCAGGCTCTGGGGACTCTTAACCAAAAGTTTTTAAAGGGAATAGGCCCTTCACAGGACACGTCACTCCCGCCAACCAAGCCTTCTACCTTGTCCTAAGAAATAAGTAAGCTCTGTCCAAGAAGCGTGCCGGAAAATTTTCACCAGGAACGCATGGGCACTGCACACGCACACATCGAGTAGGAGTTTAAGAAGCATTTGCACGCTACCCAGGCGCATTTAATCTAAGTAGTTTGTCCTGGCTGTGACTTCTGATTCTAATGTTAAAGGCAAAGCAAAAGATCATTTGGTTGATGATTAGTGCTTTTATTCCTCTCCAGTAACAAACTAACATTAATATTTACTTCTAAAAACGCAATTATTTATAAAGGAGGTAATCACGCAATGGAATATTTGTTTATGAAGTTTATAAACATGGAAGACTTCAGTATTCTTGATGCTTTTAAGTCACTAATGGCCTTCGTGTAAACTTGCAGCAGAAGAGGCCACCGGTGTGTGAGATAGTCCTTTTGGGGGGAATTCTGTCGCTCACTTTTAGTTCCTTTGTTTTTGAGCATGGTCTGCAACCATGCCTAAGTTTTAGAGAAATGTGCGTGTGTGCGTGTGTATGTAGAATTCTTCAGAGCCACAAAGCAGGCTCTTATAATATTTGGTGGAAGGTTGAGATTAGAACCAGTGTTGCACAATTGGATGATACCATAACATGATTTTTAAAAAGGATATGGCAAATATGTTTATGTGATCCATTGTGTTAAAACCTAGCTTTTAATAAGCAGTATTTGAAGTGATAAATTCAGAGGTAAACTGAGACGTTTCCCCCCTCCATCCTCATTTCTAATTTTTAAAGAACAAAAGAACTCATTAGCACAAAGAATGAGTTAGTTTTTCTCCCTGACCTTTATAAAGCCTTTCATACAGGTAGCGTTTAATTGAGTTTAATATTGATATGGCTATCACAGAGGACGAAAATTGTTAAAGCAAAAGGCAGGCAATTTGGCTGTTTGCTTAGTCTGATAACCTTGATCTAGCTCCGTGTGTTTCATTGTGTGTATGTGTGTGTACTGTTGGGGCATGCCATAACCTACAAGGCAAGCACTTCACTGGGACTGTCACTCCTGCTCATGTCACCATAAAGCTCACAAATGTTTCATTCTCTGTATTTAGGGCATTGTTGACATCATTAAAATACATACAAGGTCTGTCCCGAAACTATCAGCCTCGCAAACTATTTTAATTACATTGACGTTGGCTCGATACTTTCAGGACAGACCTCATAGCTAATTGGGCAAACACTTCTTACCATTACACATTCCCCTTATTCAGTACTCCAGGTGAGTTAGTTAGACACCAATCAAGTTATGACTGGGGGCTGGGGAAGTCCAGGTGACGGCAGTGAAAAGCATCCTGCCTGGGGGGTACACTGGACTTGAAGGACTCCTCAGAGGGCGGGGACCATGCTCCCATTTCACTGACCCCAGTAAATCCAGTAAAGGAGCCCTGCTCCAATGGAACCCCGAGTGACAAACCCTTCATGCAACCTTGCTGCAAGATGACCCACACATGGCCCCCTCAACGACCATGGCAAGCACCCCCCTATGACCTCATTGCGCTAAACAACTGACTCCTCTACCTGGAATGGAAGACACCGCATACCCCAATTGTACCATGAAAATACCTCTTTCTATCTCGTGGCCTGTGAGTTACCCATATCCCACACACCAGGTAGGCTGATCTTCCTGTGGTTTCCAAAATCCAATGTAAGCCTTCCTCTCCTATTTTCGGGACTGAGGACCAGTACGGCCCTTGTAGAATAGCACAGCCGTTGGCGCCATGGTCTGCCTGGATGAGGTCACTGGAGACTAAAGGTGCATTAGCTGGAGGTACAGAGCCACCCAGTTGGATGCAGAGCTACTCATCGGTGGGCTTATAGACAGCTCAGAGACGGAGATCTTATTTTTGCCTGACATACTATGAAAATCACTGATAAAACCTTTCCCGACTAAAACTGTTCTCAGGACAGTCCAACATTAATTTTCTCAGAAAATAGATCCACTATCAATACTCAGCTCAGTGGCTGCTGGGTAGCGAGAAATGTAGGTAAAATTATATTTGCATTGCTAAAAATACTCGAACAGGCATTTAAAAGTAAAATTCAGGGAAGTTTTAGGAAGAGAGTAGTCTCACTTCAAATCCTTTCCCACTTATTTTAAGGGAGAGAGTGAGAAATAGGAGAGAACGAAGAGCCTAGAAAGGGAGGGAAATAATCAAGATCCCAAGCAAAACTTCAGCTTTGGAAGGGTTTCTCCCCTGTTCCCCTCGGTGGCCACTCAGAGCACCCGGGTCCACGAGAAAAAGGAGCTACTCTCTCCTTGAAAGAGGGTGGCCCTCATGGTTTGGAAAGAGTCTCCGGAGGTCAAGGCTATTGTGCATTCAGCAACCGCTCATGAAACACTCATGCCCTTAGCACTGGGCAAAAGCTAGACTGTCTCAAAGATGCGATGGAGATCCTAACAGGTAGGCGCACAGCCCTGCAAACAATCACAAAGCAATGAAAAACAAGTCTTAATGGCAGTATCTGCAAATGGCAGTGGGAAGGCCCTGAGAGAAGGGCCTTGGAGAGACTTGGAAGATAAAGCGGTATGTCCCAAGCTGTCAAGATGGGTGGGCTAGAATGGCAGCAAGGGGTGGGGACTTCCAGGTAGAATGAATTGATAAGTGAAGCCGAGGAGATCAGACAAATGTGTTGGGTTCTAGGAAGGTCCTAGGAGGGAGTGTCTGGAAAGGAGACTGCTTATAGAGACACAGGGGCCTTGCTAAGACCTTGTGAGCCACTAGTTGTCAGCACGGTGGCTAAAAGACCAAACTTTTGTGTTAATAACATCATTTCCAAAAACAGAAAGGATAGGGCTCCAGGCAAGGAGATTGGTAAGGTTTTTGGGGGGCAGTCCAGTAGCCAAGTAAGAGGTCTTGAGTCTCCACATTCAGATGCTAGACTAGGTAAGACGAGAGCACAAAAGATAGCACTTAGGAGGTAAAACGGTAAGAATCCGATGGCTGCTTAGATGCCGACGTTCAGGTGAGGGAGAAAGTGAAACCTAGGAAATTCAAAGGTATTTGGCATGATGAGCAATGGGGGTCAATGGTAAAACCATCACCCTAACCTGTTATCTTTCAGGTTCGAGTGAAGATACAGAGCAGACAGATGAATGAATGGACAGGGCTGAAGCCAAAGGACAGTTATGAACCAGAGATCAAATATGAGACACCAAACATGCAGGTAGCATAAAAAGCTACAAAGGTGATCGTTCGGCAAGCAGAGCTCGCAATGAGGAGGTTCTTAACCTTGAATCATGGGCCTTTGAAAGTCTGATAAATGGGATGAATCTAACCACTAATAAGGTGATGAGCTGAATCCCTAAAAACATGCAATCGCACATATAGACCCTTTGAAACTCATCTATGAGCACACATATTAAGAACTCCTAGTACAAAGCAGGAAGAGCAAAGGGCTGAGAAAGGAGAGTCATAAAATAGAAGAAACTGTAAGAGCTGTCCAAAAGAATCAGGCCTCAACCGTGACTGCAGACCACTCTTTCTAGAAATGCATACAGAGTAATAGGCGGAGTATAGACAGGGCTATTTTCCACATAGAGTTTTGATATGTTGCTATTAAAAAATTCTTTTTCTTATGTAAAATCTCAAATATATTTAGAGAACAGTATAATGTGGCCCCTTGTACCCATATCTGAACGTCAAAGTCATCAACTCATTTCATTAATTTTCTTTATCAATAATTATCAACTTATTTCATTTTGTTCAGTTCAACTTGTGTCATTTCACTCCTAAATATAAGTATCTATCTCTAAAAAGACCATACTACAACAACATGACCATGCCACCATGATCACATCTTTTAAAAAATACCAAGAATCTTTAAAACCATCCAATATCCAGTTAGGGTTCAATTTTCCCCAACTGCCTTATATATTTTCATTTTCTTTTCAGTTGGTTTAAATCAGGAGTAAAATAAGGTTCACACATTAAAACAGGCTGACAAGTCTCTTTAGTCCCTTAATCTTTTTTTTTTTTTTTTTTTACCTACTTGGCCATTTATTCTGTATAGGTTTGTTTAGTTTGGTTTTGTTTTTCAATCTTAACTGCACTCTGGAAATATGGCGTAATGTTCACTTTGTTCCCCTACATCTGGTAAATTGGTACCTAGATGTAGAGATTTGATTAGATTCAGGTTCAATATTTGGAAGCAACACTTTCTTAGAAGGCATTGAGTTCCACCAGGAGATACCCAAGTAGGGGAAATTTTTTTAAAAATGGGGCTGACAAATCCTGCTTATCTGCTATGGGGAAGAAATGAGGCTGAAGAATAAGAAAAGGTATAGCATAAAAGACAATGGAGGGCCCTGGCTGGTGGCACAGTGGATAAGGCCCCAGTCTGCAAACCCAAAGGTCGCTGGTTTGATTCCCCAGTCAGGGCACATTACCAGGTTGCTAGCCAGGTCTCCAGCCAGGTCCATAGCCGGAGGCAGGTGAAAGGTAACCGTACACTGATAATCTCTCTCCCTCTCTAGCTCTCTCCCTTACCCTCTCTCTGGAAATAATAAATAAAATCTTAAAAAACAAAGACAGTGGATGATGATAAAAGAAACAGAAAAATATGCAAAGCAGCTGCATACAGTACTCTTCCAGCCCCAGGTTCTAGGACCCTAGGCTTCTCTTTATAGAGGTCATAATTGGTACCCACCACAATGATCCTGAACGCATTAAGGAGAACAAATTAGTTTGTATTTACTTTGGTGGAAAGGGTGAAGTATTTCCAAAATTCTTACAAAGTCTATCATTAAAATTTTTCAGAATTAGAAGTTTCTGTACTTGAAGAGTTAATCTCCCCAAAAAAGTTCACTAAAGAGGCATCTCTACTACATCACCCATATGGGTAACTATTTCCCCGTCAACACGAGAATTCATCTATAATCATACCTCTTGACCCGCAGGGGGAATATTTGCCAATGATATAATATCGATGTTAAGCAGTAATAAAGAGATCCAAGGTTACATAAACAGTTTTAATTAATGTTCACCATTATCCTCATGTGACATTTTTTCCTAGGGACCCAGACTGTCATTTTATAAACTATACCAGGAACTGATGACCCTCGGGAGCACATCCATTCTACCAACTTGCCTTCCTTTCTCAGCAAACCTGTGTCACTGCCAGTGACGCTTCTCCTGCCTTGCCTCAAAAAGACAAATTCTATTTCAACATCCACAGCAAGCATGTTCCGACGCATTGCATGTTCTTGTGCACTGTAATTACTCTGCCATCAGAAACAAATGCCGGGTCTAAAAATAAAGCATGTTTTAATTTAAAGTGCAGCAGTATCAGGTTAAAAAAGGGGGCTCAGAGAAATGAACAGGTTTTTCATTAGAAAGTCTTATACTTGAAAAACTTTCATCGGAAAACAAGCCTGTTGATACTGTTAGGCTGGGCGGACAAGTTAACAATCAAGGAGGCCTTCCCAGAGGCCGGTCCAGAGCCGGAGACAGTCCTCTGTGGAATGCAAGAACTAAGGGCAACCTGCTAAATTTTCCATACCACTTCATTCGCCCAGCATGGCATGACTCCAACGTCACCTCTGTGAGGCGGTCTTTCTGCACCCACCGAAGCACAATCTCGCTATTGTCCCTTCCTGGGTCACATAGCTACAGGTGTTCCTCATGTGTTTGTCACATGCTTGAACAAAGCCCTTCATCTCCCTCACAGCCTCCTTGTGAGGTAGACAGGAGGGACAGAGATCATATATCCTTTTAGATGGTATATCCTTCCCTTATTTTACACGAGGAAACCAGGTTCAAGGGTAATGTGATCTCCCCGGTCTCCCTGGAACCTGGTCCATCCTAAGGGGAGATGAGTGAGAGGACCAACAGCATGCAGAAGATTCAAAACCCTCCTCTGAAGAGATGGACAGTCAGGGGCTGTCCTCTGTTGGGAGCAGGGCTGCCCCTAGAGATACAGGTTCAACAGATTGACACAAAAGGTATTTATTTGAGGAGTACTGTTCCCACCCCCACCCCCCACCCCCAAAGGCAAGAATTTTTTCTTAACTGGAAGCATTTCCATTACCAGTTCACTCTAAAAGGCTGTGGCTTGCTCTCGACTGGCAATGGGTGAGGCTGTCCCTCTGCAGCCCGACCTCTGACCAGCTGCCCAGACAGGACCGGAGGCTCTCTACATGCAGTGGGACTCGGCATTCCTGGCTTTGCCTGGATTTTGGTGCCACTATCCGCTTTGGGGGACTGCAGGCCAATGAGAAGCCCCCCTGGCTCCACCATCCCTCTGCAGCTGTAGAGAAGAGAGCTGGTCACAGGCCCTAAGGACTCAACTGCGGTCCCTTAGGCACGTGTGGGGAGCTGGGGAGGAAGGGGGTGGACCCCAGAGGAATAAATCGCCAATCATGTAATTAGTAGGGGCAACTTAGGGTGAAGAATCCTCTCTCCGCACCCCTGAAAGGATGCCAAGTTGGCGTATAGTTACTGTGTTTATGAAGAAATGTTTGATTTGAGGGCTCCGGGAGACCACCACAGGGCCTGCGCTGACAATGGCTGCTGCTGGAGACCAGGCTTCCAAGGGAGGAGGGAGGAAAACCACCGTGGTATTTATAGACTTGCCGGCTGGTGCAGCGTAAAATCTGGCATCCAGCGGTGAACAACAGTTCGGATTTTAAAACCAGGTACCTATTCCCACCAGAACAGCTACTGCACTCCCAGTTCCAAAACACTGAAAAGCAGGTTCGGTGACATCTAACATGGCACAAAATACTCTCACTCAGGCAGGGCACCCAGGCACGGCCCACAGAAATAAAATAAATTTGCACAGAAGGAGAAAAAAATACATGCTGAGATTATAATTAAGGTTTTAGCACCTAAACCTCAGGGATGATCCTGCAAGTAGAGGACCGCCCTTCGGGAACCTACACGGCAAGATTCTTTATTTAGTGGCTTTGTTCACGGTTTACTTCACATTCAGAGCCCAGCCTACCGCGATTATTATTCCGAGCTTCAAGCTGTATTGCTTCATATGCAGTAAGACAGAAAGGGAGAGCGAAGCAGGGATAAAAACAAATGAAAATGTCACACTTAGCATTAAATGATTTAACATGTTGATGATCTCCATAATAAATTCTGGGTCACTGGTAGCCACACTGAGCACCGACCAATCCACATATTAATGGAAACTGACAGACTGCCTGCAATATTCCTTTGATTTAGAACTGGTTTTCTTTCTTTCTTTTTTTTCCTCATGTACACAAACATGTTTCATTCAGCACAGCATGCATCCAGGGAGATGGAGATACAGGTCAACCACAGAAGAATAAGAACTTTAATCTTAACCATCAAGTAAGTGGGTTAGGGTCCTGACAATATTTCTAGGTCTAATCCAAATCACGACCCAGAGAGCAAAAATAACTTTCTCCATCACTTAAATGATAGGATTAGAGCCTAACTGGTAAATGTTACAGGCTAACGAATGTTCAATTGTCAATCAGGTGCCAACAATTCCAGCTCCCTCAGGCTGCCTTGTCCCTAGAGATTGTCAGCCAAAGGTAAGGGGGTCATCATCATTTATGAAGGTCACAATCTTGTGTTACATGTTATTTCCATTGTGCAGTGAGGAAGTAGAAACTCAGAGGAACAAATGACTTGCCTAAAGTGGATACCAGAAGACCAGAACTTTTGTACTAAACTAAGTCCATCTGACCACAAGATCCTTCCCAGCTCAGAGGTTCTATGATTATGAGTTGATAGGAACAACCACCTTTTCATTGAATATTTATTACGTGTCAGGTTCTAAGCAATTTACATACATTTTCCCATTTAAGGAAATCACCACCACAGCAACATAAAGCATTATTAATCCCATTTTACATATGAATGCATTGAGGTCTAGCTTGCAAGGTCATTCAAGAGTAGGAAAAAAGTCAGGATTTCAATCCAATTCTATTGGATCTGAAAATCAATGGTACTCTCAACTAAAGGACTGTTCTATCCACTGACCACAACATAACGGAATGGAGTCCAACAGTTTGGCTGTGTTACTCATTGATACCCACCCATTATGTTACTAATTTATACCAACCCCCATAAACACGAATGCCTGCCTGCTAGACATGAACACCATGAAATGGGCCTACGTCTTTCTTTTATTATTGTCGAATTCTTGGACATGTTTCTAAAACAAGTCCAAAAAATGTAATAGTTTATAGAAGCTTTAAATGCATGAATAAATTTCCCATCAGCTCAAAACTGTACATTTACATGGCAGTATAACCAGGTAGTGTAAGCACAGTGGTGATGATGACCTATAACCAGGGCATGACCCCACCTGTCTGAGGACTGCTGAGTGAGATTTAAATGAAGTTATGGATGTGCACGGCTCTGGCACATGACAGTAACATGACATTACTACCACCTCTTATTTTGAAATGGGGTCTCTTAGGTAGGATAAGAATAAAAGAACTAAGAAACTAGTGAATGAATTCAAACTGTGTTACAAGACACAAGACTGTGAGTCTGGAATCAAGCCTCTCTGACTCAGAGGAAGGTCGGATATCTGATTTCTAGACAGAAGAGATGCTTCCCTTTTTTAAAAAAAAAAAGAGAGAGAGAGATAAAAATATCAAATCTTCCTCAGTGTAGGCAAGGTTTAAGAAAAGAGCTGTGGGAATGAACTAATGGAGAAGGAGAAGCAAAGAACCAGCATCCTCAAACAGAATGAGGCGAAACCCGGTAACGCAACTAAAAATAACTCAATCACAAATCCAAGAGGAAGCAGCCTGGAGGTGAAAATGCCTATGTATCCTGGACTGGAAATTTCCACCAACCAACAGCAGCTTTCTTCTAACAGCAGGCTTAGTCTGAAGGCAGTACTTCTCCCCTGATGCCTCTCCAAAGACTGGAAGTGGAATTCCAGTTTACCTAGGACATTGGTATAGTTCAACAGTTGAACTACAGCAACTATAGGGGGAACTTGGTAGGATTTTCTCTCCTGCCCTCACTTCTGTATTTTTGATGTATCTCTGGCAGCAACATTTCAAAGGAAATGCAACCTTTCTAGGACTTGATTTTCCTGGAAAATATAGAATCTGGTTGGTCTCCCAGCTAGGTCCCTTAATTGTAAAAACTAAATCAGGTCTCCTAAAAAAAATCATTTTAACATAAATGCTTAATGCATAACTTAATGCTACATACTTTTTTGATTGATTTTTTTAAAGCGAGAAACATTGATTTGTTGCTCCAGTTACTTATGCATTCATGAGTTGATTTATTTTGTATGTGCCCTGATTAGGGCTTTGAACTCACAATCTTGATGTATAGAGATGATGCTCTAACCAACTGAGCCAAACAGCCAAGACCAATTATCACCTATTTTCAAGTGACACACTCTTAACAAACTTTACAAAATGCTCTTTTCTCCTTCTCCCCTAGTCTATATGCCTCCCTTACCCAAATATTGGGTTTTTTGTTTTGCTTTTTTTCATGTCAGAGATGAAGATGTTCTTCCAAACTTACTGTATTGGAATATGTCTGTTCAACCCCTTAGTAAACTTCATTTAAAGAAGCTTTTAGAATGACCAGATTTTCTCCAGGAAATATTTAGACAGGTTCCTCTAATACCAAAAAAAAAGAAAAAGGAATCAACATACTTTCTGGTGCTATCTTAAAGCAAGTCTCAAGCATGCTAATGGAGTAATTTAAAACAAGGGTTCTGGGAAAGGATCTGGATTTTGTCACATACTACATACTCATTGTATAAGAAGAGAAAACCGCAGCCTCAAGAGATAAAGAGGGATGATGACTTTCCACCTCTAAAGGAAAAAGGCTGGGAAGCACCACACTAGGTGCTAGAGGGACTGCGTGCCAAGATGAGACAGTCTTCTCTTGTGGTGGCACCTTGGGGACGACTTGGTAAGTCATCCCGAAAGGGGTACCTGAGACCTTCCGGGGTGGCCGAGACAAGCTCAGGGGTCACCTCTGGCTCTCATCTTCCTCCAGGGGAAATGTGATTGGCAAATACAACTTCCCTCTCCGAGTAGTGCCCACTCAGGACTCCCAGGGAGACATGGCGTTTGAGCTAAAGTCTATGTTATAGTCATCAAGAATGAGGAGGAGCCCAATTCTGGGGAACAGCTCAGTATGTGGCCTCTTTAGCCTCCCTCTTCTTTCCCCTCTGGGAGAAGTGCCTAACACGCATCATGGCTGCATAATAACTTATCAAAAACATGAGTTCCTCTGGACCCAGCCTGACACCCCCAGCCCACCCTCACCCCACAGCTGAAGCTATCTTTACATTCAGGCTGTGGCACCAGGAGGAAAAGGGGTCTCGGGTGAAGCAGAAACTGAATATGCAGGGTTAAGTAAGACAGGAGGGAAACCAGGAAGCGGGCAAAGATCTGGTTGGAACAATTTCTTTCTTTACTGTTGTTTGATTGTGTTACTAAGAGCCTTGACTTGAAGTTTCAGGTCCATTTTCTGAGTCCGATTCTCAGTGGTCCTGATCCAAAGATCAAACCCCTTTTTGTGCTTCCGGGATGATTGTGTTTCCTGAAATGAACAGTTGCTGAAACGTAGGGGAGGGTGAGAGGGTGAAAGGGAAGGAGAGATGGGAGGGAGAGGGCATGGACTCCTTCCACAATGAGACTGCAGCATTTTAGTATTTTAATCTCCTGAACAAAAATTCGAGCAGGATTTCCTCACCCCACCCGGCACCCTACTCACACAGGAATTCTCTCCCATCTACTCACCCCTTCTCCACAAGGGGCAGAAAAGGTTCCCAGTCATCAAGGGTTCTTCTCGGCTGGCTTCACCTTATCCTCTGAGACTGAACTCAGAGGTCCTGTCCCCGGGGTGGGGGTTGGGGGCGGGGCAGGGGATGCTTCTCAAGTACCCTGCCCCGACCCCAACCAAGCTGGTCCCTCAACGTCACTGCCTCAGTGTACTGACCTCACCACACTTGCCAGTATCTGAAATTATCATGCACAATTATTTCTTTCCTTGGCTATAGCTGCTGCCCCCTTAGATGTTCATTAGACCTCCCCTGCCTGGCTCCAGCTGTACTCCTGGCACACAGATCAATGCCTCCCTGCTCGGTGTTCAAGGAATGAATAGACAGAGCTACAGGGGTACGAGACGGCAGGAGGCACGGGGACAGCAGAGGGAAGGAAGGGCGTATGCATTCTAACTACTAGTCAGTTCAGGGCGGTGCCAGGCAGCACAGTGCAGGCCAGTCTGTGAGGTTCTGACCTTCAGAGAAGCACGGGCTCCTGGGGGCTGGATGGGACCACGTTCCACAGCCACTCTGCTTCAGACCCACACGAACGATGGCTCCTGGTTACGTGGAAGGCAGCCTTGAATGGGCGCTCAACTCAGCCACACGATACACCCGCACCTGCGCCACTTTCCAACCCTCCATGCTGAACACTTCCAGTTCTTCCCCCCTCCGCCCATCCTCTCAGCGGCTGCAGCAACAGGCATCACGGGAACAGATGCCGCGAGGTGAGAAAAATCCTGTCTTTCCAACAAAATGCCACCAACTGGGCTGCATCCGTGTCACATCCTCCACCTCCTAGACGGCACAGGGCAGAGTCCCGCCTGCAAAGGCCACCCTCCCCACCCGTCTCATCTACCCAGGCCTTCTTTCTTCTGCCATCACCTCCTTTCGCTGTCTCATCAGCACCTCCCTTGCCAGGGGGTCGTTCTCATCTCGGCATTTGATTTTCCTCTCCTCCCCACCAGGCCGCTCTCCCGAGATTTTACAAAGTTCTTCATACAGGTATGGGAACCACTGGAAGCATCTACCTGAGCAAGAAGCATGTTCCGATCTGCCCTTTACAAAGCTAAGCCTGCAGTGACGGCACGCAGCTTCTGCATGTTTTAAACCAGTCCTTTCTCCTTCCGCTGCAAAGAAAGCCTTCGGCCCAGCAAAGAGCTCCGGGCGCAGCCGGGCACCGTGGTACGAGAAGGAGAGCAGATGTGCTCTGGTGACGGTTTTGGACCAGGGCAGGCACAGCTCCAGGGCATGGATGCCCACCACACACACCGTTGCCTTGGTGGTAACCAGGGGGGGTGGTGCCACTCACTGGAGGCCACATGCTGTTGCCTCAACCCGGAAAAAATAAAATTACTTCAAATAAAACCATTACCGGACACCAGCCAGCATTAGGCTATTTTCCTTACGTTTCTGATCATTTTTAATATAAAATTCCCGTTCGCTTTCTTCCACGCTAGCTTATGAGGAAGCCAAGAAAGCCGATGTGACAGTTCCAGATAAATATGTACTTGGGGGGAGCAGAGGTTTCTTTAGAGAGCCCCTTGGCTAAGGAGAGCCCAGAGCGAGCGTCAATCCAGGGCCCTGAAAACAGTTCTGCCGCCTGCATCTGGGGACAGTTCAGAAAACAAGAGCTGCAAATGGTCCCCACACTGCAAACTTGACAGAATAACAGAATGGACCGGTTGGGTCTGGCTTGGATGCCACTGCTCCTGAACTCTGGTTCCCAAAATTCCATGGCTGAATTAAGGTTAAATAAAAAAGACTGAGACTTCTCTGTTGATGTCAAATACGATAAGAAGAAATGTCAAATTCATTACCCCATATTCCCTTTTTCTCCAATAAACAAGGGAAGAGCAAAGGAGAGGAGTTCCTAGTCATCTTCAGGATTCTGCAAACCCTCTCATGCTCTCCTTTAGCTCTTCAGCAAATATCTTCACTCACCAAAAGCCTATAAGTTGTGCAGGGACATGGGGCTGCCTTTTTCCTTCTCCCTCACGCAGGCATAGCTCTCAAAAGAAGGAATGATGAATGGGTACAGTTATAAATATTTCAGGCTCATGAAAACCAAAGATGAACTACGGAAAAATCCGGTATTGCGAGGTGGGGTGGCTCCCGGCGTTTACTCGAGTTAACCGGTCCTGACCCCCAATAAATTCCAGAGCTATTTTATCAGAAAAGAAATACGAAGCCAAAAAAGTCCTCATAAATGTAATTATAGTTTCACCAAATACTTTTCAAATCAAAAATGTCTGGTTTTCACAAGGTAAGGGACTGCTAATTAACATATACATTTTATGTATGGACATTCTAAGGATTGTAATAGAATGGCTGGTTGTCACTTCATTAGTAGCGGTGGGAGGAGACATCAATCAAAGTCCTGCAAACAGTAACGTGTGTTATGTTCAAAACAGCAACTGGTTGTATGCGGGGAGGAACATGGAGTGAAGAGCATTCCGTGGCAGAGGGTTGATTGGAAAACTTCTTACTACCTGATGGGTACTTTTGGGCAATATTACTTGTACCATCACGTTCACAAAAACCCCAAACTATAGGTGGATGCTGCCTCAAACTGCCAGATTGAGTCAAAAAATAAAAAAAAAAATGAGGAAGGAGAAAAAAATCAGCTAAATTTGAACTTCAGATAAGAGGTAATGTTTAGGATAAGCATGTCCCTAAGTATATCATGGCATATACTGTTATTTTTAAATGATTTGTGTTTTTTTATTACACTGCATTTTCCCTGGCAAATCACTCCCTGCTTGCTCACGACACCTGAGAGAACATTTCAGTTGACTATCAAGAGAAGAGCAGACCCTTCTAAGCACCCTGAGTTGCCCTCAGACCAAAATCCAGTACTTCTTTCATGCCAGATGGTGCCGAATGCGACTCAGTAGGCAGCTCAATGCAACGTCGCCAGTGTCCATGGAGACACGTTCAGAGGCTGTCTGCCTCCTTTCCTAAATTAATTTAAAACCATACCGTCAACAAAGTTTAGAAGTGGAGATGTGCGTGCATGCCTTTCTTTAAAGACAAACGCATTACGTCATTCCCCAGCGCCAAGAGCTGTCCTGCAACCTGCTACCAGCGTGGTGTCCGGAGGGTGACTCGGGCGTCAATAAGATGCCAGGGCCTCTCCAGTCGGGGGATTTGTTTCTTTTTCCAATGTCAGCACCTTGTTAAGGGCCCTTTTGACCAATGGTGATGTCAACAGGGAGGAATGAGGACCGAATGAGGACTGAATTCATCTATGTAACCCAACTGCTTGGCACTTGATGGGCACGCAGTGAATGCTGGATGGGTGGATAGATGGATGGATGTGTGCACAGTCTTAAGCCATGAGACCAAACATGTGTGGACTAGGAACAGCGAGTGAAATGGGGAGAGGAGGGGCAGGAGGGGAAGTCTGAGCTCAGAGAGGTGGGAGAAGGCGAGGTAAAGGCATAGTCAGCTTCATCTTCCTAAACGCATCCTGTTGTTCGCCCCACCCCCTATAATGATGCAAGGATGTCACCATTCCCTGCATCTGGGTCCTCAGGGAAGCCACCTGATCTCAGCCCAGGGTCGGATCAGACCCAGTACTTGCCCCTCTAGGACCATTTTATGCACCAGAGGGCACAGGGATGGCCCACAGGCTCTCAGCAACCTACAGGAACACCTGTGACTCTAGGAAAACGCAATGAGCTCCAGAATCTAATAGCAAGTCGGAACCACTACCATTTGTAAATGCTGCTCAAGTGTTTAAAAAATATCACCTGACGCCCTGGCTGGTAGCACAGTGGATAAGGTGCCGACCTGCGAACCCAAAGGTCGCAGGTTCGATTCCCCAGCCAGGGCACAAACCAGGTCTCCAGTCAGGTCTGTGGCTGGAGGCAGGTGAAACGCAACCATACATTGATGTCTCTCTCCCTCTCTGCCTCTCTCCCTTCCCCTCTTTCTAAAAATAATGAAATAAAATATTAAAAAATATATATGACCTTAGGTCAACAATCAAATGCAACTCGATCCTTACGTCATTATATATAAAGCATATTTAACTTGGGGCATGGGTACATTTTATTAATTCTGACACACTGTGAAGTATGACCGGCCTTGTCCACATTCCATCCTCCCATCTAAAGATGCTTCCTTGTGAATTACCTGGTAAGCCACCTCTCACAACATTTGGTAAAGAACAATTTCTTCTGGTCCCTCCTCTCCTCCTGTTCTCCTCCTCCTCCCCAGAGCTGCTCAATGCAGGAATGCCCTGATTTTAAATGCTTCTTCAGGCAGCAAGTTCATTTACCTGTGAAGTTTTACACACAGTGATATACCATATGGGACAGTTAAAGAATTCAGCGTAGGTCCGCTGGGAAAGCTTCCAATGGTTGAAGGATGAAAAGAGGCACAAACGTTAAAAAACGGCTTTGAACGCACGCTTACTCTGAGTAAGTGACTGCGCTCAGGGAGGTGCACAATGCCCACTGAAGGGGTGATTGTCTTCATCTTACAGACAAGGAAACTGAGACTCAGAGAGGTTAAGTATCAAGCCAGAGGTCACACAGCGGAGCCAGGATTTAAATTGGGATGACCTGATCCTGTTTTAGATGGCTCCAGGAATCAAGCGGACAAAAAGGTCATTGCCCAACAACTGTTCACCCCTGAATAAGTGGTAGGATGGCCATGCCCCACATGGGCTCAGACTGGGATGGGGAACGGGGGAGGAAGGCAGAAAGAGAAGAAAGGCAACCAAATGGATTTTTCCCAGCAAGGATGACGGGAAAGATAGAAGAGGTAAGAGGCACACTTCGCAAACTGACAGCAGAGAAACCCGGCCCCTGACTTGGAGCTAGAGAGCCCCTGTGTTAGGGGGTGGCGCTTTCTGATGTTGGAGCTGCGGAGACACAGTGAGTCCATTCACTTCACCCGCCTCATATAACAAATGGAGACCGGGAGCCAAGAATTAAACAGCACCCCCATAACCACACAGCGGAAGAATATTCCAGGCTTCCAGTCTCCACTCCAGGGCTCCTCTCCCCAGAACTACCTCTCGGAGCCTGCAATGAGAGGCAAAAAATAAAAATAAAAATCCAAAATAACTTAGGAAAAGCAAAAGCAGTCCAGGACCCCTGTGGACAGCCTGACCTTGGACCCTCTCTCAGAACTTGCTGTGGATTCACAAACGTGAGAAAAGGTGCCTCTGCAAACCAAGTGGAAGGAGACAGGCAGGTCAGAGGCTGTGTTGTTTGCCTGGTTGGTTTTTATCAAATGGAGTCGATCCAGGAAACCAAACCAGCAGACAGGTTTCTGTCCCAGCTGAAAAAGGGGCTTGGGTCCCTTACTTTTTTGTAAGTACCAAGCACTAACAAGAATTCACTAAGAAACCATGTCAAGTTAATTAACTTTATATCCCATTTTTGGCTGAGTTCACTGGTCTCACTGGTTCACTGAGTCTGGTCGAGACCCAGGCAGGGTACGGGGCAGTCCGGTACCCGGGGATGATGAAAATGGCACGGTCAACGCTGCATTTGGATTGGGATCTTTTTCAGAGACCTTCTTCACCAGCCCTACCTGGAATCCCCCTCCCCCTGCTCCCAGAGGACTGCGCCCCACCTCTGCTAGCGAAGGTGACGGCGTCTTGGGGCTCGTTCACCTGAACTGCCTGAGTGACCACACCGTGGAAGACCGAGAGCCGACAGCTCCCAAGCCCCCACAGTGTGGGTGGCGTGGGGGAGCTCACACTTGTGTTTATACAGCCGTCACCCCGAGAGCATCTCCAACGTGGCAGGTGCCGTGAGAGGCACCTACGATGCCCCGCTCCACGGGACGCACCCTGCCCCCGGGGAACGCAGCCTGCTGTTGACAGAGAGGGCCAGGCTCAGTCAAGAATCACCCAAAGGGGCAGGCACCAGATGCCCGCAGCGGGGAAAGGAGGAAGGCTTCTCAGAGAAAATGCCACTCCAGCCAGGAGTCAAGATGGGAGCAAGTCAATTCAAAGAATGGAGGAGGAGCATTTCCAAAAGAAGAAAGCGGCTGTGTCCATCCCTGAGGTAGGAGGATGCAGGGTGCCATCGGTGACCTAGATGGCCCGTGGGGCTGGAATAAGGCAGAGTGCACCCCAGAAGGCGAGAGAGAGGGCAATGCACCAGGGGTGGGGGGGCCCCCTGGGGGTGCCTCGCTGGAGGGCAATGGGGCACGCTACACGAGGGTTCCCAGCAGGGGGGGCTCCCTGAACACCCCGGCTTTTGAAAAAGGCCACTTGGGCTGCGTGCACAGCACACACTGGAGAAGGAGCGTGGAAGGAGGCCAGTTAGGAGGCTCCCGCAGCGCTGCCGGGGCGCTCCGATGAACAGGCAAGGGACAGAGCACTGCTGCAATGAGTCAGCCACATGACAAGAAGCCACTGGTTCATTCACGCGTGGGTCACAAAGGGGAGAGCTCCGCACTCCTCCTCAGCTCCTCCCTCCGTCTCTGTCCCTTCCAACATCTGTCATCTTGAGGAGGAAGGGAAGGAGGCACGTTCCCGGGAGCAGGAAACACCTGAGCCGCGAGGAACAGGTCAGCGGGAGGCCAGAGGCAAGGCCGGCCCCAACCCACTCAGATGCCAACGGCCGGTGCCCTTCTCCACACATTGTTTCATTTAATCTCCCCTTCACTCTGAGGTCGGTAAAACTGATCCTGATTGACAGCCAAGCGCACCACCGATGCATCACTCACTCAGCTGCACGAGACAGAGCCAACAGTCACACCCAAGTGGCCAGGCCCCATGCAGGAGCCGGGTTCCACTCTTAGCATGGGAGACTAGACACAGCTGAGAGTGCGACACTGCAAAGAAGCACGAATGAAGACTACTGTGTAGGTTTCCAAAACACATGTCTGTAACATTTTTTGTAGGATGATGACTTCAGACTCAGCACATGATCACAAGCACTGTGTTTCAGCAAATGCAAGCTTCATTGAGTCTGTGCATAATTAAGAAATTATGGTAAATAGCGGGCCTCCGTGATCGGAAAGGCAGACAGACGGCCCTCAGTTTGACTTCCAATAACTTCTTTCCTAAGTGAGGCGTCTCTGCTAGAAACTAGAGCACTAAGCCAACCCTACAAGGATCATTGGGAGGAAGATTAAAAAATGGAGGTAATGGGGCTGGCATGAAACCTGGCACATTCTGTTCATTCTTTCATTCCCTTTGCTCAGCCAAGGCCAGAACAAATCTCAGAGAACACCCTCAACTTCAGGTTCCACATTTTATGACAGTAAAACTTTACAGGACATGAGAGAAGGGTTATCACAAGAGAAGGTTCATGAACACACTGGTTTTGCAAGTCCCAACGCCTAAAACACCTGAGTTCTTGTCCTAGTTTTGTCACTGACTACCTCCATGATCCTAGGCAAGTCACAACTCATTTGTGACTCAGACGCTACCTGTGAAGTGATGAGGGCTGAGATATGAATTCTAATTGACTTCTCAAGTCCCAGTCGGCTCCAAAAGTCCTTCAGTTTTATGAACCCTGTTTTAAGAGAACCTTTTAAGAAATATGGATTTTTCAAGAAAGAGTTGATTAGGAGGCCCAGTTTTTTACATGATAAAAGCAATCACATAAAAGAGAACATTTGGTTCATTTTACAAGAAATCGAAAAGTAGGGCCAGTAGGAAAGTGGCTCAAAGGGAAGCAGGTTAGAACTCAGGCTAAGGAAAAGAGAATTTCCTAACCATAAAAATGATTTAACAATGGATTTGAGTTCATTCAAAACTGTGGGATCTCTGGGAGCAAGACAACCTTGTTTTCAACTTCATGCTCTCAGCACCTACTTCAGTAAATGGTAAACAGAAAACTCTTAAGGAATGATGGATTGATGGATGGTTGAGTGGATGGGTGGGTAGATGGGTGGGTGAATGGATTGGGTTGGGTGGACCAACAAGTGGATGACTAGATAGGTAGGTGGATGGTTGGGTTGATGTCACCCACCTACTCAACATCAGTTCTGTTGATGTCACCCTCCTACTCAATTCAGTGGTTCCCCTTTCCTCTTCAACTAAGTCCACAATCCTGAGGATAAGGGCTCCATTCCGGCTCTGCCCTTCTTTAAAACCCAACTTTGCCCTGGCTGGTAGCGCAGTGGATAAGGCACCGGCCTGCGAACCCAAAGGTCACAGGTTCGATTCCCCAGCCAGAGCACATAACACGGTTGCAAACCAGGTCTCCAGTCAGATCTGTGGCTGGAGGCAGGTGAAAAGCAGCCATACATTGATGTCTCTCTCCCTCCCTGCCTCTCTCCCTTCCCCTCTTTCTGGAAATGATGAAATAAAATCTTAAAAAAAAAACAAAAAACAAACAAAACCCAACTTGGATAGATCCTCCATGAAAAAAAAATGATCACTTTTCACACACACACACACACACACACAGAGTTTATCTGCACTCTGTCTATTGTGGTGCATTATTGCACACAATTAGAATCATTTGGTGACAGGTCTTCTTTCCCATGAGACTGTGAAGTCCCTGAATGAAGGAGGAATCTTTATTTCTGTACATCCAACAAGTAGCTAAGTATCTGATTTAAAGTTATTCAATAATAACAATAGAAAGTATTATTTTTTAAATTTGTATTTCATTCGTTGAGGTGATATTGGTTAATAAAATTAGATAGGTTTCAGGTGTACATTTCTATAATACATTCTCTGCATATTGTATTATGTGTTTACTACCCAAAATCAAGCTTCCTGTGTCACCATTTATCCCACCTTTGCCCTCTCCTACTTCCCCACCCCCTTTTCTTCTGGTCATCACCATACTGTTGTCTGTGTCTGTGGGGTTTTATTCTCCTTCATCTTTTCCCTTTTCCACCCAGCCCCTCCATCCCACCTATCCTCTGACAGCTGTCAGTCTGTTTTCTGTATCTATGAAGCTGTGTCTGTTTTGCTTGTTAGTTTATTTTGTTCATTAGATTCCACCTCTAAGTGAGATCATATGGTATCTGTCTTCCTCTGACTGGGTTATTTCAACTAGCATAATACTCTCCAGGTCCCTCCATGCTGTTGCAAAAGGCAAAGATTCCTTCTTTTTATGGCTGAATAGTATTCCGTTATGTAAATGCACCGCAGCTTTTTAATCCACTCATCTGCTGATGGGCACTTGGGCTGCTTTCAAACCCGGTCTATCGTAACAACACTGCAATGAACATGTTCTTATTAAATCAGTGTTTTTGGGTTTCTTTGGATTAATTCCCGGAAGTGAAACTGCTCAGTCATAATACATTTCCATTTTTAATATTTTGAGGAATCTCCACACTGGCTTCCACAATGGCTGCACCAATCTGCATTCCCATCAACAGTGCACTAGGGTTCCCTTTTCCCCACATCCTCGCCATCACTTGTGGTCTGTTGATGTATTAATGATAGCCATTTTGACAGGCGTGAGGTGATATCACATTGCGGTTTTAATTTACATTTCTCTGATGACTGGTGATCATGAGCATCTTTCATATGCCTGTTGGCCATCTGTATGTCCTCTTGGAAAAGTGTCTATTTCAATCCTCTGCCCATTTTTTAATCAGATTGTTTGCTTCTGGGGTATTGAATTGTGTAAGTTCTTTATCAATTTTGGATATTAACCCCTTTTCAGATGTATCATTGACAAATACGTTCTCCTATTAAGCGAGTTGTCATTTCATTTTGGTCATGGTTTCCTTTGCTGTGAAAGAAACTTTTTAGTTTATTTATTTTTATTTTTAAAAGATTTTATTTATTATTTTTCAGAGTAAGGGGAAGGGAGAGAGGCAGAGAGGGACAGAAACATCAATGTATGGTTGCCTTTCACCTGCCTCCAGCTACAGACTAGCTAGAAACCTGGTTTGCAACCTGGTTATGTTGCCCTGGCTGGGAATCGAACCAGCGACTGTTGGGTTTGCAGGCTGGCGCCTTGTCCACTGTGCCACCAGCCAGGGCTAACTTTTTAGTTTAAAGTAGTCCATGTGTTTATTTTTTTCTTTTGTTTCCCTTCCCTACAGAGATGTATCAGGAAAGATACTGCTATGAGAAATGTTCAAGATATGTTTTCTTCTAGGATTTTTGATTTCCAGTCTTACAACTAAGTCTCCAATCCATTTTGAGTTTATTGTGTATGGTGTAAGAAGGTGGTCTAATTTCACTTTTTTGCTTGTATCTGTCTAATTTTCCCAATACCATCTATTCAATAGACCTTCAGCCATTACTCAATAATAATAATATGAATGATTTATTATTATAAACTAGGTGATCTGTTCATTGCTGATATGTCACCCTGGCTGATGTGGCAGATTGAGCACTAGCCTGTGAACGCAAGGGTCGCTGGTTCGATTCCCAGCCAGGGCACATAACCAGGTTGCAAGCCAGGTCCCCAGCTGGAGGCGGGTGAAAGGCAACAATGCATTGATGTTTCTTTCCCTTTCTTCCTCCCTCCCTTCCCCTCTCTCTAAAAATAATGAATAACATCTTTATAAAAAATTCCTGATATGCACTATCTTCTTGGACCTTTCCTTAATGTCCCCACTAAATAAACAAGGAAGTGGAGGCTTGAAGGATGATAAACAATTTGTACAAGACACAAAGCCAGTGGGCGGCAGGGGTTGGACTTAAACCCGGTACCGCACGCCTTCAAGTCCTGGGTGGGAAGCCCTCCACAGCGCTGCTGCCCCAGCAGCATGACCACGCACAGCCGCCTAAAGGTGCTGCTCCTGCCCCCATTGCACAGGCACTTACTGAGCCATCGGGGTCGGGCTCTGTACGTTAAGTTCCCACCCTCAGGAAGCTTACAGTTTCACGTGTGAAACAAACCTGCCTTTACAGCACAGCGCAATAATGCTGTCAGAGGGGTATGTACAAGAAGAAAAGCATTTCAACCAAATTGAAATACTCATCATAGCAATGACTTCCAAGGGTCAAGCACCTACCGCAGGCTAAAGAGTGTGCGGAAAAGTCTCATCACAAAGCTTTATGAATAAATTGAAGCCTAGCAAGGTTACAGTGACATTAGTGGTTGAGACAATAGTTTCAGGAGTCCAGGTGCCATGCTAGGGACTGCTACTTTCTAACTGTACGCTCCTGGGCAAGTTACCCACCGCTTTTGTGCCTTATCTCCCCATCTGTAAAATGGGGACAGCACTTCCTACCTCATAAGGATGTTGTAGTGATTAAAAGGTTAAACCTATGAAAGACCTTAAAAATGTTGCCTGGTATACATACAGTGGTGTATAAATTTCACTTATTATTAAGTAACTTGATCAAGGACACCTAAGATGAGCCTGAGCTGAACCATGAAAGGCCAATGAAGGGATAGGAGTGGTGGGGGGTATGACCCCTAATGGAACAGCCAACATCCCATACAGCCTTACGGCTGCCCTGCTGTTCCTTCTTTCCTCCTCCTGGTGATGCCCTTCTCCAGCAATCCTGACCCACTGAAATCCTATCCATCAGGTAACCATGAGTGTGCCCCTGACCTTGCTCCCATGTGTGTGGTTGATTTCTCTCTGGTTAGGGTCAGTCTTGGGTCCACAGTGGCATTGACACGCTTTCACCCATACAAGTATGCCTGCACATGCATGTGTATGAACAGAGAGCCACTGGGTTCCTGGCGTGCCTCACACTCATGGAGCAGGTTCCTTATAAAGTCCCACCGACAACGATCATCTGCTCAAGTTCAGAGGTGATTGTTATATTAATTAGTGGGAGCAAAGCTGAACTTAGATAGCATCTCCAAACTGCAGAAAGACAGCTCCACTGTAAACAATATTCCCTACTCATCCTAACGTATCCCCTTAAATTCATCCCTAGCAGGGGCGGTACACCACAATATATTATCTAAAATTATGACTCCATCTAAGTAGCTAAAAAAACAGAAAAGGAGACCTTGAGACAAAAGAAACCTCTACTCCCCCCAAATATGTATTTATCTGAAACTGTCACATTTGCTTTCTTGGCTTCCTTGTAAGCTAGAGTGGGAGAAAACGAAAAGGAATGTTATATTAAAACTGATCGGAAACCTAAGAAAGATGGCCTAATGTCAGCCAGTGCCAAATATTGTGTTATTTCAAAACTAATTTTATTTTTCCCACAGCCAATTTTTGACCCAACATCTCAAGAATGCAATTCAAACCAAAAAGGGATAATGACCCCCCAAAAAATAGTGAAAGTGTGAAGCTAATGGCTGAAATGAACAAACATGAATGAATCCCATCTCTTTTCCCTCTTTTAACCCAATCATAGAAGGGGTAGGTAGCTCTGTGGTCACAACATGGCCAAAGAGACAGAAATAAAATAGGAAAATCAAGATGATCCAAAAATTAGACAATCATCCATTTTTCCACATAATTAACTCAGCAATTGAGTACTGATTAATCTTTACTATAGGTCTCATGGTTTTAAAAACACAGGCTACAAAATCCTTAGAAAATTAGAGTTAAAGAAGAGGGTTTTTTTGGCTTTTTAGGTTTTTTTAAAGGCACTAACTTATTTTTAATGACCATAGGTTAAACAACAGAAAGGATTAAAACACATTTGTTGCCAAATAACCCATTTTGGGGCTTCTCCAAAGCAGAAAGACAGGAGAATTGAGTCACTGACCAGAGTCAAAAATAAGAAGACCTAATGGGAATGCAAATCCATCAAACCAAGTCATTTTTTTCCTCCTAAGTATCTATAATTAGATACCTTAGAAATGCCATCTTTCTTTGGGTGAAAACAATATACATTCACAATCCTCCCTTCTTTTATAGCATTGAAGTGTTTCGGTTCCAAAACTGCTTGGCAGCTAACTTCACAGCTAACTAGACCTGGAGAACCTGTCTAATAAGATGTCAGAATGACCTCATTACATCTCATTTCTTATTTGAAGTATCGAATCCATAAACCCAAAGCGATATGGACAAACGCCCCCAAAGTAACAGCAGGCTCCTCACGGACTCATGGATATGGAGGAGAAACTGATGGTTGCTGGATGGGTAGGGGATTGAAGGGCAGGGGGAAAAGGTGAAGGAATTAAGAAACACAAGCTGTAAGAACAGTCATAAAAATAGTCACAAGGATGTCGCAGGCAACCTAGGGGATACAGTCAACAACATGGTAATAACCATGGTGTCAGGTAGGTACAAGACCTACTGGGGCATTCTCTTCCTAAGTTACATAAATGTCTCCTCATTGTGTTGCATACCTGAACCTGATACAATGCTGTAGGTCAACTGTAATGGAAAAATTAAAAAATTTAACTGACTAAACAAAGTTGATTCACCTCCTCAGTAGCACCTGACAACAGACAGACAGACCCCAGGCACTGTTACAGAAAGACTCCAGGGAACTATTCATCACTGAGAAAAGCAGGATGGGAAAAAATACCAACCGATAAAATGCTGTGAAAGGCAGCTGTACTTCAGTCATCAAACATGAGCCGTTCTAAGAAGGCAATTCTGACACTGTTACAAGCAAACCGACAACAACGCAACACAGAAGGGAGATGGTGGCCCACGGAACTCAGCCAGGTCTCCGCAGCCACCGCTGTGACTCCACCCTCACGGAGCCTCAGCGAACGGGCACAACGCCACCCAGCCTTGTCTAGTGCCTGCAGATGTTAAGACAAATGAGGAAAAGAACCTACACGCCAAATGAATGAATTTACAGAACAAAGTTACTCTGTAAAGGCAATGATCTCCTGACCACAATTTCTGAGGCTGGCTGGGGTGATTCGAGAGCCATTTCACCAGCTCAGCAACACCTGGGCAACTCAGGCAGGTGAGCCCGGCAGAGAAGGGCGTCCATCAGGGGCTCAGCTCGGGGTGGACCCCCGTCCGAGTTGCCACCGAGCCTCAAAGGGGACAGGATCCATGACAAGTTTCCAGAGGGCCAGCCTCTCTGCAGGCAGAAGGGGAAATAGGCCAAAGCAGCCACACACTTGCATGGCTTGGGCAGGGCGGTGTGATTAGTCAAAGCTGGGGATGCCACCCTCATCTCAGAGGCCACTGTCCCCCTCCTAAGCTGCTCCTGAGCCACAGACACGGGGAAGGGAGGAAAGACCCCGAGGGTTCCGCTGATCCCGTGCCCAGGGCCTTCCTCCCAGGTCAGACCTGGCCGCACTCCAAACCCGTCTGTTACAGCTTCTCCCCGAAACTGCCTGGTGGTTTCTCAACCAGACCACTGACTAAGAAAACACTGGCTGCCACTTCGCCGACATGGGAGATGGCAACTGCAGTGACCGGGGGGGGGGGGGACGGACCACGACACGACACACACACACAGGGCCCAAGGGACAACCCAGCATGTTGATGTTGGGAGTTGCCTCATTCAGAGGAAATACCTGAACCTTCCACCTATCACATGGGGAACGGAAGTTGTTTCTTTTTTGCTTGATCATCGTAAATTGCGAGCTCAAATATCTAAAACTGGATTACGCATAAACGCCAAGAATTCCTCTGGTGGTAACTGTTAAAAAAAAAAAAAAAACTCTAAATTTAAAATTCCTGCTTCAACTGTTTTAATCAAGATAGCCATCCTGAAATCTTAATGCTTGATGTCTATTATTTGCAGAAAATTTTACTACATAAGTAATGTCAATAAACCATCCCTGGGGGGGAGGGTTTTTTGTTTTGTTTTTTTTTAATGAAAAGCCTTCAAAGTATTCCATAACCACTCTGAGAGCTATCTTGACACTTGGATGTCTTGGGGGAGGGGTACATAGGATCTCACAGTACTTGAAAAATAGCATGGTCGCTATGGAAGCAGCTCTAAATTTTGACTGTTTTCCCGTATGCTTGCAAAGGCCGTATTCTTTAAAAAGGCAGCTTCCCTTTTCACTGCAAAGGGCTTTGACCTTAATCCACCTAGTGTGCAGCACCAGTGCCTGGCCTGGTCTGTCACACCCCCTCCCCCCGTCTGGTTCCAGCACCACTCTGAGCTGAATGGCAAACAGGAAGGCAGAGACGAGATCAGCTGGAGTACCGGTGACGTTCATTCCCTCAATCAGTCCTTTCTTGAAGGAGGCACAGGCAAGGCCCACTCCGGTCCTCGTCACCAGGTAAACTGGCCTGATTCCCATCTCTTTTCCAGACATGTTCCTAGCAACTTGTCTATCAGGGTCACGTAAGTGCGAGCAGGCTGAATGTTGAAACAAACGCTTCGGAAATTTGACACTCCGGAGTGTCAACATTTTGGGGGGCTTGCTTATTCCAGAGGCACAGTGAAGGGGGCTGCTCAAAGGCATCTGGAGCCCCTCCTTCTGGCCTGGCTTCGGGGTCTGCCCATCGGATAGCTGGGGACAGTGAACTGTCAGGCGGTGATGACGGATCTGATTCCGGGAAGCAACCACAAGGCTTCCAGAGCCACGCCTGCCGGGCTCACCAAAGACGGTAAGTAACGTGTTGAGTAATGCTGGGTTTCATAAAAATGAGGCGTGTCCATTAAAGCAATGAAACTGGTTTTCTGCATGAGGATCACAGCTTGACTCTGAAAGCGAATTCAGGGTGGTAAAACTTCTTCTCATTTCTCAGGGGTTTTCACGCAATGCCAAGATCTTTGGAATTAGTACCAAATCACCAAAGCTACTTTGAAGACGTTATGTGTTATGTCCAGCAAATTAAGTTAATGATTTCTGCCAACTGCCTCCGAAGCTGGCATTCTAATTTTCACAAAACTTTATTCTTTCCCCATGATCATTCTCGTACATTAAAATCGTCCATTATGATGGATAAACGTTAAATTACATGATTTCTCCAAGGAAAATAAATGACTGAATGAAAGAAAAGTCTCATTGAGCATCTTCGAATTGAAGTGGTTTTATAAAGCATTCATCCAAAGGGTATTTGTTGAGCACATAACTAGCAGAGGGAGAGAGAGAGATGTCAGTGTGTCCAGAATAACCATCGATATCTCTTTTCAATATCTCATCTCCTTAGGAAAATGACTCAGCTGCCATGAAGATGGGAATTTTTTGGCCTGGAACTATTATTTCCGTGTTGTCTGAGCTGTTCTCAGTAAGTGAGAGGGAGCAGCCTTGCCTCTTACATTCCTTAGTGGGAGGTTCCTCACCCCATGGAAGGAGCTTCTTATTCTATGTTACGATACGTAGGTGAAGTGTCCTGTGACGTGATGGGGCTGGCACTTGCGGGTCTGTTCGGGTGTCACCTCTGTATGAAAACCCCTACGCCAGGTAAATTCACCAGTGCTCCAGGAAAGAGACATGGAATTCTCCAAATCTTCTACGTGCACACGGAAGTCAATGGGCAAACAGTAGGCACACTAGTCTTCCGGGCTCCTGGAAGTGGGGTGCTGCTGTAACAGACACCCTAAAAATGTAGGCGGTGGCTTGCTACCTTACCTCCCCTTTGCTCCAGCAGGCCCCTGGTCTTTTCTCTTCTCCGCCATGTCACTTTTGAAAGGCTTTTCAAAACCTACCAAGTTGACTTCGTAACTCATTCGTGAGTCACCTCCCATGATTTGGAAAACACTGACCCGGTGATTTTGACAGTGTGGCCCACAGGCAAAAACAAAACAAAATGAAAACGCAAACAAACAAAAAAACCCAGATTATCTATTGGTAAAGCCCAGGCCCTATCATTTCAGTAAGTTTCCTAGGAGATTCTGATGTGCACTGAAGTTTGAAAATGTATCTACACTGGTATCTGGCCATGAGACAGAAGGAATATGGGTCCAAAGAGGCGATATGACCTTTCAAGGTCACTGCACTAATTAGGAACAAAGGGATCCTTGCCTTGTGTCTTCCTGGACAGTGTTCTTTCAAACACATAAAGAATCCTCCTCACATCAATCTCAGACCCGGCATCGCACAACTTTACACCATGGTCAAGTTCACTGCTATACCCCTAATGCCCAGAACAGTGCCATGTCTGGGTGAGGTAAGGAAGAATCATACAAATGCATGTCTTATCGTTCTGAAGATTAAAGTTCCAAGAAGTCAGAAGCCCTAAAATCACATACATGGCCAAGCCAACAACCCGCACATGGTTCAAACAATATTAATCTTCCTCAAAGGCACCTGTTATCCAACAAAGCAATTATCTTAAATGTTGAAAAATGAAGTAGGCAAAAGTGCTTCATTTTCCCTCCATACGGATAAGACCAAAGCATTACATAAACCATCCAAAGGTGGCCCAAAGGGTCAATAAACTAGCAATGGGAAACAACAGTTACAGATGGTTTTCTAGATTTTAGCGAAGGGACAAACATCAACAAAAAGCAAGTCAATCTGGGACATTAAATAAATCCACACTTAAGGGTACAAAAAGAAACCACGGAACAGGAAAACTTACTGCCGAAACCATGGTTTGGTTAGGCTTTCTCATTTTGCCTTTGTGGTATCAGTTGTCGACCAGATGCGCTTCTCCGCTTAGCTCAGGGGAGCATGGTCAAGCCCTAGCACTGCACGTGGCTGTTTCCACAGTAGGACCAGTTCTCTAGGAAGTGTCTGCTGAGTCCCATTTACCCTCTCTTCCAGACGCAGCCCAAGAATGGTTTTCCCAGGGTCTACAGTCAAGTTCATCCCCGATGCATTAATTGAGCAACTATTAACTTCTAGGTCCAGTGGGAGGCTGTGCGGAAGTGCGAGGAGATACACTTACAGACTCTGCACTTCTGGAGTCACGTATTCTATTACAAAAACAAAAAACAAAAAACAACCTCTTGGTGTGTACAAAAACATATGGTTATTATTAGTAATCACACAAGCAGGTATACAAGGGCCAATGGATTTCCCCGGGAGAAACAAGGAAGCAATTTCGAAGTGTCCACAAGGGAACATTTCTTTTTTTTAGGGAAATAGGCAAATGTGAGGCATAGTGACCTTTCCTTGCCCCTCTCCCCCTCTGTCTGAGATGCCTCCTTCCTCCGTTTCCTTGGGACTTGTCTAGCAAAGGGCAGGTGGTGGAAAAAGAGGCTTAAAGAGGCCCCCCCTGCATGTGCGCGTGCACACGCACACACACACACACCAAGTCTCACATGAGTAGCCCTGTTTCCAAGGGCAGAGCCACGTCTTCACAGGGCCCTGGGAGTAACAGCAAAGACACCCCTCGCCCCCCACTTCACTGCCTAACCCCTCTCCAAGCTTCTCCATGGGGAGACGGCCAGTCAGGCCCACGGACCCCAAGCCTCATCAACATACTCCTCTGATCTCGGGTCTGCCTGTAACTGCTTCTGAGATTTACTGCCAAGCACCGTCCCTGGTCAGAACAAGAAAGAAATGTTCAAACGCTTCCATAAACCAGAACAGAGCTGCAAGTCTGGCGCCATTAAGACATTTGTACAGGATGTCTCTCCTGATCCCACAGCAGCTTCCTCGCTCCATTACTTTTGTCATCATCAATAACTGAGATTTACTTCAGATAAATTCAGCAACTGACTGCACACCCACTGTATAATTTTTATCAGGATGGGAGGATGAGTTTCATCCCCAGAGCCTGGGAGTATTTTCAAACTCCCTCCCACAAACGTTCGGTCATACATCTACATGCATACCGACCACAACATGCATGAAGCTCCAGTCACGCCTCTGCTTGAGGAACTGAAGAAACTACGCATGGCTGATGCTGGCGATCACCAGATCACCCCGGTAACACAAATCCGCCACAGAGATAACAGGAAGAAAAGCAGAGATTAGAGGTCTGTATGCCTAGAGTTAATCCCTCCAGATCATGTAAAATTCGTATCTTACATTGCTCTCCAACTACGGTCATCAACAGAATTCATCCTGGAAAGGCTCAGGGAGAAACCTGGACTCAGTGTCCCTCCCCAGGGGCAATTTCTCCCTGCGTGACAGCAACAGTGGCGCCTGTGCAAAGCGAGGGCATATTTCTGTATCTTGTAACTGAATCTTGTCGCTAAGAATGTTGCTTCCTTTCATCTGCCTACGGGGACTCTTGGGCCAGATCTGCAGACCACCTGTACCAGAACAAGGCAGAGCCTTCGAGAATGTGTCCCCATTCGGAAGAGCTCAAACTCTTTCAGTTTCGGCTACTTGACCACCATGCCGCTTTTGTTCCAGTTTCTGCATCTTCATGAATGTGTTTCTTTCAGAAGCAGACAAAGTAGCACCTAAGCATCATGTGTCCTGTATGAGTCTTCTCTTAAACGTTCACCACCAATAAGAATGTCCCAGAGCATGGTGACGTGGTCCCATGAACCTGAGTCTGCAACCTAAACCTTGAAGAAAAGCCACTGTTGGCCTGCTGACAGTCACAGGGCCCACATCCTCTGGCCTTCACCGGGGGCAGCAGTGCTGTCTTCCTTACAGTGCTGTCTAACCCTACATTCATAGTTTTGTAAGAAAATCCTTGTTCTATCCGACAGGAATACTGAGAAACGGGGACTGGGAAAGTAAAGTAGCAACCAAAAACAGGAATATAAAAAGCATCCAATACTACCACCTTTGCCTGGGCAGGCACCTTGTTAGAAAGACAAGTGTATTTCCGAAGCAAAGGAAGGCAGAGCACTTGGTAAAGCCTCTTCTCTCAGGTCTCTTTGAAATTTTATTCGATGATGAGCAGCCATAAAACATAGTTTCTACGTAGTCAACTACCTCTGCATAATTTTAGGTGCGGTGTCCCAACTGTACGATTAGCACCAGGAGGGCACCGAACAGGTTTCGAATCCTACAGAACCTGGTACCCTCTCATGACAAACCCAGGATGAAGCACTTAAAAATAAAATTCACCTAACCGGTTAACTTTTAGTTCTGTTGACTTTAGGAAAAAAGATGGCATTGAACCTTCCCCACCCTAATTTGAAAGGAGCCCAGAACTCTGCCCAGGAGCCACGCTTTACTACAATAGTAACAATAAAAGTAAATATTTTTAATTAGTTTGCAGGCATGAATAAGGGAGTAATGTCCCCTAGTCCATTTGAGGAAAAGACCTCTGGCTCCCAGAGCAGTCAGCAGGTTGTCTAAGCCTGACTAAAGCCAAACCCTGAACACCAGATGGGCTCTCATTGATTTCTGCATTTGAACAAAAACATTTCCATAAGGCACATATATTCATGTTTAAGCCTCCATAGATATTGGGGGAAAAAAAAAAAAACCACTGGCAATAAAACACAGAGAAACAAAAACACACTGGCAGTAAAACACAGAGAATCAATAGGGCATTTTCTCCAAACTGGCACTATTTCATATATATTATCTCTGTAGGATTTTAAAATTGCCTGAGAGGTGCAAGTCTAGTCGATGCAGAGATCTGGGGGGTAAGGGGCTAGTTTTGGCAAATTCACATTTCATTACATCAGACAGACTTAATTCCAAGTACATCGTGGAAGAACACGTGAAAACCAACAAGTTCTCATTCAATGCTGCCATGTACTAACAGCCACCGTCAGGAACGTAAGATTTGTTGTCATTCATTTCAGCTGACAGAAATATGCCCATGTGGAAATGAGTTGGCTTTCATTTTTGTTTCAACTTTGCACATCACATCACAGGTCAAATCTGTGACCGTTCTTGTGCCATTATGAATTTGGTCCAAATCATTGAGCAGGTTCGAAAGTCAGGATGGAAGTATAAAATCCATGATATCCACCTGAATAAACATCCTTGGTTTCAGAATAACCCCTCCTTCCAAAGACAGATTCAAGCTTCCTGAAACGTCTTCCCCTATCCAGACATCAATACAGGGTTATTAGGATGTTGCTTCCAAAGCCTTATTTTCTAGATAAACAAACTATTCCTAGATCTCGTATTTAATATAGCTCCCTTTCTTCTTTCGCTGAACAGAAAAATAAACTCTTAAGTACAAAGAATCCTGCAGCATATTTATTAGATATTATCTTAAAATTTAAGGACACTTCATTATTTCTGGTTGATTGAAATAAATAACTTTCCTCCTCTCCTACGCTGTGTTCTCCACCGTCTATCACTTTTATATCTCCTAAGTTTGCCAGTTTTTTCATACTTTATCCCCAGGCTGCTGTGTGTCTCTCTCTGCCATTATACAAATTTATGTAAGTGTTGTCATTCTTTTCGGTCCGTGGCTGCTCTGCAGTACTGCTAGAGAAAGGGCATAAATAAGCACAAAGCCAGCTGAAAGTGTGGCTTAGCGCAGTAAGATATTACTCAGTAAACTACAGAGAAGAGAACTGAAACAATGGACACCCAGAGCCCATGGGGTCCTCCCTGCGTTTAATTCTGCTCTGCAGGTATATGGCTGGGCCTGCCGTGGCCCAGGAAAGGCTCAAGAGAGACAGTAAGCTACACGGATGGAGCAGGCCCTGTGGACCACAGGGCTCCTTCTGCAAAGAGTTAAGTATTGGTGGTCAGTAAAGAACTACTCATTCATGACAGTGGGGGGCAGGGGGATATGTAAACTGGGGAAGGTCGCTTTCTTCTTATTCTTTCTGCTTTAATGCACCAACATCCATAATGATTCCCTTTATCCCGGGATGATTCCTGAAAGGGGGCTGTGTTAGAAAATCCAGCCCCAGGTCCTTTCCTGCTGTGTCCCCACCCCCACTGCAAGCACACAGTCCACACCCACATCCACTCTATCACTACCTCATTTCAAGGACTACCTCTTCCCAGATACTAACGGGAGGTGATTGCTTTCTACAAAGATTCTGAAGCTCTGAACCAACTCCAACACAACAGCCACCTCGCTGGAAAGTACAAACAGGACAGACTTCCAGTCCCTCAGCTGTCACTCACCTGTACCAACAAGAAGCTACAGCAACTCATTTAGCCAACTGCTGGCCTGAGATGGGCCCAGTGCTGCAAAGCACGCCGAAGGAAACTTTCTTTGAAAATGGAGCAGGAAGGAAAACAAAAGAGTGCTGAGCAGAAAATGGAAATGCTGGACACTACCCATACTTCATCTTTTCGCTGAAACAACTCTGGGGAGGCTAGCGGAGAAGGAATGCTGACGTCCAAGACTATCAGGTCACCGCAAGAATAGCCAAGTGTTGGAGGCACCGGCTTGGTTCTAAAATGTCCTGACGGACCATTGTCGGAGTTAAATAAAAGGACCCTTTGGGGTATGCATGAGACTTCATCAGATTGGCAGGCCCGCGAAAAGGTGGTGAAACCTGACCAGGCTTACAACGGCTTTTCCAAAGGTCAGACTATCCCCAAAGGACGCTGGAGCCTTCGGGGACCTGCCTTCACATTCAATCCACTTAGCGGCTCAGTGACTAGGCCTACTTGGAAGTGCTCATCGGGGATTCCTCTTTTCTCACCCACACCTAACGCAGATAAAATTCCTCTTGGGTGACAAGGATGTGAACTTAACAGCTCAACTTAGCAAAGCTCCAATCCTTAGCGAATGACCCAAAGATGAACGCTTTGTGGGTCTCAATTCAAAACAATAAATGATAAATGAAAAAAAGAAAAGAAATCGGAATTAGAAAGTCCAGTCTAGCCGTGTTATCTCACCGATAGGATGGGTCCCCTGTTGAGACACAAGTCACTTTGGGGACAGGGCTTGCCAACAAGTCCGGACCTTCCACATCAGGGCTGCAGCCTCAGAATCAATTCTCTCACCTTCTTGGTTCATTCTAATTCGTGAGAAGTAATGTTTCAGTTCAGTCTTTCCGTGCAAACACACTACCACCAACAAAAACAAACCCTCCCCCACTGCGATGTTACAATGCTAACACCCGGTTGGTCTCCAGTTCTCATGGAGCAATTTTAATGCATTACCTAGGGCACTGACTCATGCACCTCCTCTGCGGGGAAATGCTGAACTGCTAGTTTCTATTTCGGATGCTTTTCTCGTTCTTATCTGCCCAATCTCAGTGTTATTGTTGTTGAGTTATTAATTCTCAAACTGCTTTTTCTCGTGGTGATTGTTCTCCGGTGACCAAGTCAAGAGTCAGGCTAGTACCGTGTGAAAGGGGAACCCAGACTCCCAGCATTCCACACCATGGTGTCCAAGCCCCGGGAGTGACAAGTTCCGGCTCCTTTTCTCCCCTGCCCCTCCCCCCACCCCATAAGCACATCCATGTTGGAATCCACACACCCAGGCGGTGCCAAAACCAGACCCTGTGTCCTCGTCATGACTTCACCAGGCCCTTAGCCTGCCTATCAGTGCAATGAAAATCCTGGTTTGGCTAAAAAGCCCATTTAGTTCTTCCCATAAAATGAAAGACTCGTTTTTTCATTTTCACCAAGCGCTTGATTGACTTGGATATTCTGAGTGTGTCAGCTCTCTCCCGCTATTGGCTTTTGGTGGGAAGAGGCCAGGGGTGCTGCTGCACGCCCTCCAACCCATAAGACAGCCCCACAGCAAGGAATTACTTGGCCAAAGTACCCCCAGTACCAAGAAACTTGGCAAACCACTTTTGACACCTGCCATCGGTCACAGCACCTTTTCTAGATGCCCAAATGTGGCCCAAACCACATTTTTATGTGTTTCAGTTTCATTTTTCTCTCTCTTGCAATAATACAGCATACTACTCTCAAACTGTTGCCTATTTTTCTTCCATCTTCACTATTAAAATGGCTGCACAGAAATTCACCAATGCTGTTAACTTTCTCTTTCACGCACGCTGATGCAACAGCTGTCACAACACAACCTAACACAAGTGTTGACAATGAAGCTAAAGGCAACTAAGCACTACTATAGCCGTGGCACAGGAAAGATGAAGTGAACGTGTTAACCAACCTATGACACAACTTTTGATTTCAGACTTCTTTACCCTTGATTTAAAAAACAAATCCACAAATAGTCATGTCACATATAATGTTCATCCAGGATCCAGATAGCCATGAATGATTTGCCAGAGACCTGGGTACATTTCCTATGATGCCCCAGTCCCCCCACCCCCCCCACCAAAGGCCTAACGGTTAGCAGGTAAGAATAAGAAATTTCATTCGAGCTATCAAAATAACCCAGGACAACGTATCTGATTCACTTCGGAGGGGGTGGTGGGTCTCTGAACCACTGCCCAAGCGTTGGATTAGCAGATGGGTACGTACACGGCTTAGAAAGAAAATCTTACCTGAGAGATTTGCTGAGTTTATCACAGTAGATCACCCAATGGAGATGCGTATTCATTTAATTACGGCAAATGCCAGTTAAGTGCCTACTGAAGTTTCTGCCACTCGTTTTAGACATGCAAAATGTTATCATCACAGTTACTTCCACATCAGAGAGTCGGGGGGGCCACAGAGAAAGCGGGGCCTGGGACAGCGTGCTAACCCCACACCCAAGAGCGCATCCAAAGGTAGGTCTGGGCTTCTGCAAGCTTCCCTTACCCCTTCGCTCTCACGCAGCTGCCCCTTAAAAACACAAAGTAACAGACAGACTCAAGTCCTTCCTGAATAGTCCCTTAAATGAGCCATCAGGAAGCCCGGTCTGCCTGTGTTCCTGTAAATTACAAGATTATCTTCAGGCTGCCTGGGGAAGACAAACAGGGCTAACCCGGAGCTGAATTTCCCAGCTTCTGATCCTCTATGCTGCCCGAATTAGCTGCCGCTGCTGCTGTAAATCCTAATGACAATGTTACTTTCCAAAAGAGCAACTCCTGATCGTAAATTAGGGTTTCTTTTCCCCCCCCTGCCAACACCACCACTCCCTCACCCTCTCTCTAATCTCACTCTTGTACCTGGTGTCTCCGGTCCCAAGAAGAGCCCCCCCAAATCAGGATTACTGACAGTCAACATGAATCTCACATGCATGCATTTCTGGATGTACTCCTTTTACTTCCTTGCTAATCACAGGAGGTTCATTCCAGCTGGTTCCTGTTTATCTTGGTTAGTCTCTGTTATCAATGATGTTTTTAACTGAAAAATCAGGAACACTTGAAAGGGATTTCATCTTCACACCAAGCATCGTGAAAACCCCACTGGAGAATACATGAAGGGAACCTAAAGCAAACCTGGTCGGCGGCTTCAGTATTGCCATCAAAACTAGCCTTGCAGGGCTTGGGAAGACACCCCTGCATCCACAGATCGGGAGATGAGCCTGGGACTCCCCATCACCACCTTTAACACCGACTTAGCATTTTGATGAGAAAAAAGCTTTTGAAACAAGTGTTAACAACGCCACCGAAAGAGATGGAGCATCTCGAGGAGCTTTATTTCAGCCCCAGGGCTGAAGGCGCACTCCCGTCAAAAGGAATGTGCTCTCAGAGATTCCAAGTAGCTCTGCCACAATTTCCATATCATTCTGGGAAGTCCCAATTCCTGAGTCAACTGGGTTCCCTAGCAACCAAATGCTTATCTGAATGCTCCTTCCCACCCTGTCCCCTTATCTGATTGGCTGCTTCTCTCCTGAGCAAGAAGGCAGGAGAAAGGGGGTAACTTGGAAGATAAACATGATGCCACTTCAAAGCATAATAAATCTTATTAGTGCTGGGTCTGATACCAACAGGTCAAATAAGGACTTGGATAAAAGGGCAAATAAGTTTCACTTGCTGACATCACAATTTGGGATACGTAAAGTAATCCTTCAGGAGCCCAGAAAAACAGAAGGTTTGAAGTTTTTTTGACAAGAAATTGATGGGGAGCATCTCAATGCCAGAAGGGAAAACAGCCTACAAAGGTTGTGCACAGGCCAAGTCAAGACAAGTTTGGGGGTTCAGGCTAATCTTGAAGATGAAAAATTAGGGAATCAAATCCTTTAGGGTCACCAAATCTGTGACAGGGTACATTGCCCAGAGAGTGGAGAATAACTGCTTAATGCTGTTGAAGAGAAGCAAACATTGGATTTTTAACTATGATGTTAAAAATTCATATGGATGTTATGAAGATCTGCCCCATGAGATCCAAGAATTGCCTTCTGAAAAATTTTAAGTGCAGAAATACTAGCTTTTCTGGGATGGGCCTCCATGGAGCAAAGGGACAGATTAGCTCCTGAAATTCTGAGATCCCCTGGCCAAGAAGCAGGGAACATGGTATCTGGGGCCAAAAAACCTTCACGGACACTCCATCATGTGCCTGAAGGCTGACTTTCAGACATGTGTTTCTCTCTGAGCATCAGTTTATTTATCAGGTACACGAAAGCCGTATCTAATCGTTCAAGGGCCTTTGACCTGGATTAAATGAATTAATATATGTTGCATCTGGCATGTAGCATATGTTTGACAAGGTCTGCTACTTATGATGTTGCCCTTCAAAAATTTCTCTGAATAAAGTTTCAAGTTGGTCATGGTAATATTTTGCATAATGGTACAGAAGATTATTGAAGCAGCAAAGAATCCATGACCCTGCCTGTAGCTGTACCCGCACGTGTGTGTACACCACAAAATTACATATGACACGTTTTGCTGCCTGACCAGACCCTAAGAGCAAATCTCTGTTTTCACCCGTTCACACAAGCAATTCAAAACTCATTGTCACTAAATATCGTATAATCTCACCCATTACGGGACAATAATGAACAAAACTAACAACAAGCAAAACAGAACCAAATATATGAATACAGTGAATAGGCCTTCAGTGGTCAGGGGGAAAGGGGTTGGGGGAGTGGGGAGGCAGAGGCAGAGGCAAGAAAGGGGAGCAGCTTAGACTAACCTAGACAGCTAGGTTAGTATAAAGGAACCATGGACATGGACAATAGGTGGGATTGACTTTGGGGGGAATGGGTGGGTGGGGAGGGGGACAGAGGGGAGCAAAAAGGGGATGGATGTAATACAACAACAATAAAATTAAAAAAAAAAAAAAAAACTCATTGTCACTAAATGAGAAATGAAAAGACCTAAGGATGTCACATCTAATAGAAATTTTCTCAAGTGTAAAACTTAACTATTTGACTTCTAGTAGCCTTTTCCTGAGTCCGGCTTTTTGTTGTTGATGTTTGCTTCCCTCTTGTTATAAAATAATTGCATAACACGGTACACTTTAATGTATAAAGGCAAAACGACTGTCTGTGTAGTCACTTGCCGAACATACAATCACTTTGAAGTCCCACGTGTAGCATGTGATTAGCCCTTCTAATCACACCCTACCCTTCATCCCCAGAAGTAACCACAAGCTGCCTGCATTTTATATTAATAGGTTCCCTTGATTTTCTTTGTAGGGTTCCCATATGAATCGATCGTAAACAATGTTGCTTTAGTTTAGCATTTTCTTTTTTTAATTTCCCATAAGTGGAATCACGCTACTATTCTAGTCTTGCTCTTTTACTTGCTATTATGCTTGGAAGATTCACTCCTGTTGATGTATTACATAGTTGTAGGTACTCTCACTACTGTTTATTATAAATAACCTACAATTTCTTTATTGAATGCACTGCTGATAGACATGTAGTTGTTTCTGGTGGTTTGCTGTTATGAACAGCATTGCTGTGAGCATTCTTGCACATGTGTAAGAGTTCCTCTAAAGCATTGCTTTCCAGCCTTCATCACAACCCACCTTGCACAGCAGATGATAGTATTAGAATGGCAAGCTGATATTATTGGGAAAAACTGTTCCCACTCCAGGCTTGCAATCAGCTCTGCCACCTTGCTTTCCTATCTTGCAGGCTAGGGAGTTAGGGGGCCATTTTATAAGGTCTTACAAACTTCTTTCCCAAATTGTTATGCCAATTTTTACCGCTGCCAGCATCATATGCATATGCCCTCTGCTTCACACCTTTGCCCAGAGCTTGATGTTGACAGATATTACCAGTCTGGTAGGCATTAACTGGTATTTCATGATGGTTTTAATGTTGTTTATTATACTTCCTCTAAGATTAAAGCAATAGGGTCCTGGAACATGAGAGGACAGACCAATAGAATAGAATAGAAAATGCAAAAGCAAAAACCAGCCAATTCATTACTCATGGAAACAATGTATAGGAGAGGGGTATATCTCAAATCACCGGGGCAAAATGGGCTTCCTAGTAAGTGGTTTGTGATATCCAGATAGTCAAATGGAAAAAAGAGAAAATTGGATCCATTCTCCATACCATACATGGAAATAAATTCCAAATGAGTCACAGATTTGAATGTGAATAATAGCTGAGGAACTGAATTTGCAGTTTTGACATAGAGATTGAGTACTTACAGGAAAAAAAAATTTACCGATTGAGGTAAATTGAATAAATTTTTCTTAATACAGATGAACATTTAGTGGCCAAGTTGAGATGTGCATGGATATGGGCACAAATATTCACACAACTATTCACCCATCCATTTCGTTAAGGAAAAATAATGTCTCAGTTCAGGCTTTATTTTTGATTTGCAAACAAACCCCCGCAAACAAAAACAAATCATTCCCACTATGATGTAACAGCAAGACGGAAAACAACCATGTACCCAAATGGGTAAATTCTGGCATATTTACACAATAAAGTCTCTGCAGTTGTGAAAGGCAATTAAAACATCTTTTGTAAAATGGTTCGAGTGATTTGTGAAATATACTGTTAAGTGTAAAAGAACAGAACTATAAAATGCTACAATTTTTAGGGGAGAAACAAAGATACATTCACTTACGTTAAATAGAAATAATATGCATATGTACATATGTATACATAATAACATGCCAATGAACGTACATATATACGTATCCACATCTCAGTAGCTAGATATACATACATATGTATTTTCCTAATTCTGTCCACTTGAACAGACCCAGAGGCAATGAGAACCCCTAACACCCAGATCATGGTCTCTAAATACCATTTACTGCTGAAAGGATCTAGGTCAGGGAAAGTACTAGGTAAGTCGGAAATGCCTTGTCATACCAGAAAGTAAAGATGTTATTAAAGACCACTACAGTCATTTCAAAAGGATCCAGGAGCCAATTTAAAGAACAGCCTCTCATGGACCAAAGAAATGTGAACTTCAAAAGAAATAACTTCAAAGGATCCAAACTCATAAATTGTGTTAAAATCCGTGAGTCCAGAATGATACTTAAAACAAAAACAAACAAAAACCTTCCCTGATCTTCTTTTGAAAGATGTTAGAAAACCAACTCATTGTCCTGAACATTATTTAATACAAAGGAAATAACACTGAGCGTTAATATTTCCCTATAAACTATACCTGGAGGTAACCAAATAATTGGCCTAGTTGATTTCCTCTTGATAGAAAACCTCCAGCTAACAAATGCAGAAGCAGTGAGAGAGTATCATTTTACAACCCTTACAGAAAAAAATAATAATAACTAAGTAATGCCCATCAATGGTTTCTGAAGGGCCTAAGGGAACCTTATAAAGGAAAGGTCTGACTGACCACACCTAAACCCACTGGTCAGTCTATTCCCACTTCGATTTCACAAATAAAATAGAAATTCTGAGAAAACTTCTTCAATCCTATTTTACTTCTTCACGCGACAATTTCGGAGGACATGCTGACTCCTGTCCCAATGAGAGCCTGCATGTCTTGGTCTCCTTCACTGTTCTCTTCCATCCACAGCCCTTCAAGGCTGGCACACCTAGAACTCACTGTTCTGTTTTCTTCTACATACTTCCCTTGGGCCATCTCAGGCCAAACCAAGTGGCTTCAAAGGACCCCATTTACAAAAACGCTCTTTCATTCTTCGTTCATTCGTTCAACACATACGCGCTAGGCCAAAATTGTGTGGTAGGTATCCTGGGTATTCAAGAGGATTCAAGCAGATAGACAGATAGGCCCCAGCTGACAATTTTTGGACTTTATGAGCCTGGGCAAGTGATACTCATTCAGTACAAAGCGTATTTCACAGATCAGTTTTGATCCTTTCTAGAGCTGGTCAGCAGCAACGCGTGCAGCTTCTGGTCAGCAGCATCGTTAGGAGGGTAAATGACTGAAATGCTACAGTTACAGTGTTGGGCTGCCTGTGTTTTTCTGAACACTGTGTTTTGTATTTTCATATCCCATCATGCCTATAACATTCCCATCTACGTCTCCCGCTTCTGATGAAAAGTCTAAGAGGAGGGCAGTTACAGATGGTCCTGGAATTACAATGACCTTGCGTTCTGATCATGTAAATGTTCTGAGCAGCCTCAGGCAAGCTAGGCTAACCTATGATGGCCGGTAAGTCAGGCGTATGAAACACATTTTTGATTTGCAATATTTTATCTTATGATGGGTTTATCAGGATGTAACCCATCTGCGGGGGAGGGGTGTCAGTATTTGAAGGATCCCAGGATACCCGTGCAATTCTGAAGTTGGTGAATGTGTGCAGGCAAAGTACATGGTGCCATACGAAGACAGAAGGACCTAACCTCATCATGGAGATTGGAAATCATTCCCTAAGAAAATGATGACTGAAACTGAGGTCAAATCCATAACTCTCCCCAACCTCTCTTCTGAATTTTAGACCAGAATTTCAAACCATGTTAATGCTCTTTCCTCTCAATGCCTGGATTCCCCATCTCGGAGAAAGACAGTCCGATCCATCCAGGAATGTCACACTTATCCTTTAGGCTGTCCCTTTCATTCCTCTCCAATCACAACGTGTCACCAAGTCATACCAAGTTTGCTTCCATTTTCAGGTATCAGTTCCTACCGGGTTCTTCCAAGTTTGCAGGAGAGCTCCCTTGCCCAGACTCTGGGCTCTTACCCCCATTCAGCCAGGGACCACCTATCCCTGTTTACAACGTTCAGTGCCTCTCAATGCCTAGATTCTGGGCACTAAGTCCAAACTCTGCTAGGAAGCCACACACAGCTTGTCAATCTTCCGTCCCCTGATGCTCTAGTGCACGGGGAAACTCCAGGCATGATGACCCATTTCCAGCTGTCTCCACACATCCCTGTGTGCCTCGGCCCTAAAGGCCCTGTTTCATCTTCCACCTGCCCCAAAACCCTTTGGTCCCCAAATGCCAGTCTGTGAACTAGTCCACGAATCCATAGCAAAGTGCTAGAAATAAAGGAAGCAACCAATGTTGGTCCCCTAATGTTCTTGGAAATGTAAACAATACTCTAAGGACTTGCATGTGTGTAGCTTTCGAGTGTCATCCTAATACCTCCTCCTCTGAGAAGTCCTCCATGCCTTGCCTATGTAGGGAATCATCTAACTTACTGTCCAAACTGGGAGACTTTTGAGGGCAAAGGCAGCACCATTAATAACGATGCTGAACAAGGACAGACCAGGACTGTCCCAGGAGCACTGGCTGCATGGTGGGCCCACCGCTGGACAGAGTTGGCTGCTTTCTTCCTTAAATTCGCAAAGCACCTTTGTTTGCTACATACAACATGTTTGCATGTCAATTCCCACACCAGTCTGAGAATTCCACAGAGACAAGGCCAGGCCTCCTTCGTTGGTATCACCAGCATCACTCAGTGCCAGGTACACAGATGACCCAAAATCTCATCAACAAAAGCAAATGTGCTGCTTAATAAACTAAGAAAGAGTAAATGCCCTAACCTTGGCCAACAAAGGAATTAAAATATTCCTGTTACGTTTTTCTCATCTCGGACAACACTTCCTCATTTGGCTAAAGAGAATTTTAAACAAGAACAAAGTCTTCACAGAGAAAAACTCTACAGCTCAGGCCAAAGACTAGCTACCAATTAAGCGACAACTACTGACTCAGGATCATACACTCCTAAAGCCAGTGGGTATAAGAAGATAGCTTATGATGTGTAGGATGACCAAAAAAATGTATACATGAAAATGAAACTTAATAACAAAATAATATAAACGCCAAATAAGTGTTCCAGGAATTCATGGAAGACAAGGCAGAAAAACACCTCCCTGGACATGACGGGATTTGAACTAACACTCAAGAAATGGCATAGACCACAGAGGAGCAGGGAGGAGACCCCAAGGCAGGGTCGGGCAGGGGTTGGGGAGCCCACCAAGGGGAAGACGAATTGTTTCAGGAGCTGTATCGCAACTGTGAGGGATTAGTTTCAGCACATAGGAAGCCACTCAGAGAAGACTGCTGGCTTCTCATCTCCTCCCTCCAAACAGTAATAGTACCTGCCTGAGATATAGGTTGCTTATCACTTCAGAGCCTCTTTAAGTTGCAAACTTGTTAAAATGTTATCTTAGGAAAACGGCCTTCAGCGGAACTTCCAGGAAGAACTACTGAAGTTTTACCCCTCGGCATGGAGTAACTCTTTGAGACTTTGGAAAGTTCTCTGCAAACCATGGCCTGCGTGTAGCCTCTTCCTAACTCTTCCTTTCTGTTTCACCTTCTCACGAAAGAAATCATAAAGTTGACGCTGCGCTGCAAGCCACCATGCCAGCCCTCCCTGTCAACTCTGGGGTTCAGGAAGACGCGTTTAGAAGAAGGTGTCACATCCACCATTTCCCTTCCGTTGCTGAGCATGGCTCCCCTAGACCACTAGCGCCCGTGAAGACAGGTATAGAAGACTAGCTACCAATCAAGCGACAACTACTTACTCAGGATAACACACTCCTAAAGCCAGGGGGTATAATACAATAGCTTATGATGCGTAGGATAACCAAAAAGCGTATCCATGAAAATGAAACTTAATAACGACATAATATAAACACCAAATAAGTGTTACACCTCTATCGAAGAGAGGGAATTCTTACTGAAAAACCACCCTTCCTGCTCCGTGTGAAAGCACCTTCTTCCGAAAGCCCTAGAGCACTCAGGATATTGCGTAACTAGTATTGGATCTACTTTTGAAGTTCAGTTTTATAAAAAGACCACACCAAGTTGGTGTGCAATGAGTCGAAAGGCTGTGTTTTGCCAGGAGCAGCCTTCAGTTTAACTTTTTTTTTCTCCCCCGACCCTTCTGACAGGGTCACAAACTTACAGGGAAAACCAACAAAATTAGATGTAACACTGGTTGACATAAACGTGTCCCATCAGCTTACAAAACCTTCATAGAGCACAGTAAAACTGCAAAAAATGAGAAAAAATGAGAAAAAATTCAAGTTATAGTCATATTTCTTTGACCAGCATTTATTTAACCAAAAGGGGCGGGGGGGAGCCAAGGTAATGAGGATGAAATTAAATAAACCACTCCGTGATAGGAAGTAGATTTCAGGGAACAAAGCCTTTCAGCGATGCTGTTGTGAAAATCTATAAAATGCTTTTCAAGATTCGTCGTTCCAACCTTTCAAAATAATGATCATTACTGAGCTACTCCTTTAGCTATTATCCACCATAGGATGCAATAGATAAGTGAACTGGAGCAAAAGTACTTTATCTACCATATGCCTGAAGAACCTTACAAAGAAAAAAAAAAAAAAGAATCAAAAGTGAAAAAAGAGGCAGAAAGATCCTGAAACTTGAGGGTGCGCTAACTCCATTTTTTCCTGCCAGGTCGCAAGCGTGTGGACTTCAGCTCCTGGCTGCCGTAAACACTGAGCCAGCGGTGGGACAGGCAGGGGCAGGCTCCCCGGAAGATCTAAAGGCCCTGATGGAGAGAAGTGGGAGTCATAAGGGGGGGCAGGGGGGGCACGTAGGATAGGTGGAGGGCCCTGCAGGCAGAAGTCTACACTTGACAGACAGAAGGGAGGAGTCAGGGAGAAGATGGGCCTGGAGATGTTAAAAAACTGGAAAAATGATCTCATTCGGACGCAGAACACCCAAGTCCCGCAGGCACATGCCGGAGGGGGGGGATGAGAGTGAGGAGGGGCTGGAGGTGAAAGTCTGCGGGGCGGAAAACCATGGAAAAGCTTCAGAAAGGAGGTGCGAGTGAAAGGGGTTTGGCTTAAAGCAGGAAGAGCTAAAAGCAGCCCCAGAGAAAAGCCAGCGAGGGGCAGGCGGACGAGGCCAGCAGCACCGGTGGGCTCTCCGGGGGGCAGGGCTGGACTGCTCTTATTTGGTTTAGAGAGGCCTCCAAATCACCAAGTACCGAATATTGCCTCCCTTGGGAAAAGCTCATAAACCGAGAGGTGGGGCTACCCACCCCAGGATCTGATCCAGGCACATTCCAGGGCAGACCCTCCCTCCCTCCCCACCTGCAGGGGAAGCCCTGGGGGCCTGGGAGGCCGCACAGTGGGCCTGGCTACACTAAAGGACTTTGAAAACCTTTCACAGTTGCTCACTAAACACCTCAGACACCAACCAGGAAGACCAGAGGGACCATCGTGACTGAAGAAGTATTTCTCAAGTACGGGTATGGGAACTCTCCCAAATCAGGATGTCCTAACCAGAAATCCCAGTGACCCAACAGGTCCTTCCCCTGGGTGTGTTGACTTCCCTGTCACATACTTCTCAACATTTAAAAATCCTACCTCAGGCTTATGCCGAAGAGCTCTTAGTAAGCGATCTGACTGATTTGGTCAAATGGAAACCAGCATCTAACGCATTTCCAAGGAGCATTTTTACACATATCCCTTCCAGAGCTGAACTACTTGGGTAAATTCCATTCAATTCAATCAGTCGTCGAGTGACTTCCAAGTGCAAGGTAGGGTTCTGGCTGTTGAATCTTCTCAGTGTCCTTTTCAGGCTGAGGAAACTACACCTCCTTTCATGAGAGTGGAGAGGAAGCAACCTTTTACATCATCGGACTCGCCTATACCCCTGGCTTCAATGCCCTGGAAGTGTATTTTCCAGGAACAGATTTAATAATACTATTAAAAAAAAAAAAAGGGGGGTCAAGGAACTTCTTAATACCTAGCGACTGGAGAACATTTCTACGTTTATCCTGGCCAAGTTCTGTCCAATCACTCTTGTCATAATTGCATAACCACAGCATGTCAAGTTGTTTCTTGTTGCAACTGTAACTTGTAAAACTAAACTTCAGACCTGATAGAGAGTCAAGCTAGATAAATGCCTACTTTCAAAATACTCGTATATTTCATTTCCATGCCATGTCAGATAAGCTCTTGAATTATGATCTCTGAAAGTCACCCCTGTCACCGGCTGTTAAAACGCAGTTTAAATGTTGCAACCTTCCCTACACGCAGGCCCTATCCCTGTCTTCTCAGTGTCCCAAGTGGTGCGCTACACTGATCCATTGCAATCTGCTTTTCCTGTTTTAACAAGATCCTAATTAATCACAGCATTTACTTTTCCCGTGCTCTGGGACTTCTAAAATCCCAAAGAAGGACCATAAAGTGGCCCCAAATGCCCCTGAGTGTACCTCATACGCTCCAAGTTGTACTGGTAAGTTCCCGTGGAGCTGGAGGTAACTTAGCATGCTCAGGACCATCTGTGAGAGAGTCACCTGCCCTCTCCTGTCCTGAATGGGAAGTGCCATGCCTCCCTCTCCCAGCCTGGGGGGATCCCCCTCTCTGGCAGAAAACATCCAGTAGGAGGGGCCGCTAAGAGCCTGGAGCAAGGGCTTCAGGGTGTGACCCTCAAGGACACCTGGTCCAAACTGCAACACAGGTCTGCAAAGGGTCCTCTCCCCAGGGTGAGCCCTGCCTCCTTGGCAGGGTTTCTGAGTCTCTCAAGAGCAAATGGTACCAATCAGTGAACCTTGGGATTCTTTAAGATTCTTTAAGAAGCTCAGACAGTGGCCTAGTAACTGCCAGAAACCCATGCTTCACAATGAAGTGAGATGGAATTGGGGGTGGGGGTGAAAGGTCTCAGGATAAATTACTAGCCAAGGAAACAAAAGTAGCCCTCCTCTCAGTGTTGAAGTAGGAAGCCAGGACCTCAGGGTCCTTCTAGGGTAAACCAACCAAAGCCATTTTTCTTGGAAATCTGCCTACGTGAAGGTCCGCCAGACAAGGGGCAGCCCACTACCCGCTCCACACGCAGCCACTCAGCCAAGCGCTGAGTTTGCTGTCCTTGTTGCTTTTCCCAGCAGCCCTTCTCAGAGCCCAGTTTGCCCAGCAGGAAACCCGAGGGAGGTTCATTTCAGTGCCACATTTGTGATTATCCTGAGCAGCACTAGTCCCAGCTTGGGTTTAATGCAGATGAAGGTGCTCACCTGTCCTGTCACTGCCACTACTTACCTAGCAGAGCAAAAACAGGTGACCAAGTCTAAATGAATGTCTATCTGATTAGTTACTTTTCCGGACAGCCAGCATAGAACATATTCTATCGATCCTACACTCCAGCTCTGGAAATACGAAAAAGGGGAGAAAACTCCCAAATCAAATCAAGCCTCTTGGACTCACAGACCCTTCACAAACATCACCCCCACCCACCCCACCCCAAGAGAACGTAAGTAGCCCAGTGGAGCGGAAAGATGATTCTCATCAGGTAGAGATGAGCCCCACTGCAGGAGCAGGGAAGTGTTTATAACATCTGTCTGTGTCGTGAACTTGTCACTTCCCCAAACAGTCCGTACTGTTCCCTTAAAAAAAATAAAAATTAAAAAAAAATAAAAATAAAAGTCCTACATGAAATCCACGGGGTGTCAGCCCCCCTCCCAACGTCTGAGTCATAGCCTGCGTCTCCACAGATGTTTTAGGTGACCAGGGTGTATCGTTTCCTGAGTTGCTCCGATAGTCGAACTTATGGCTACCTTCCAACCACACACAACACCACGGCTCTCTATTTTAAAACAATTGTCCTAACCCACACGCGATGGAAGATGCCTCCTACATAGGTCTCCAACTTCCTACTGGAAACAAAACATTCCTGTCTCACACTGCGCTTGTCATCTGTCAGAACTCATGCCTGTATGTCTATATTATCTATAGAATAGATACAGATGCAGATGATTTTCATTTTTCGACCATGCAACTCTTGGAGCAAAGAAAGCCACCCCGAATTTTAGCATCATGCCTGAGCCAATTACCAGCTTTGGGGGGGGGAGGGGGGAGGTGAAGGTCCTCTCACCCAAACTGTAAGTAGGGGAAAATCCCTGCGTGGAGGGAGGGGGCACAGTGGATGACAGAGGAAGGGAACGAGGCAGCCGACCAAAGGCAGACCAGCCGAGGCGGCAGCACTTCTCCAGCCGCTGGCAGCTCGGAGTGCAATCTTGCCCTCGGTTCCATAACCAGCCGCCCCCCCCCACACCCCGCCAGCCTCCCCTGGGCACGCGTAATAAACACATCAAGGTGGGCAAACAGACGCACGGAGACCAGCCACCTCCCCGAAGGTCAGGACTTCAGCCACCCCGGGGATCACAGCACCCTCCAACACCTCCATCAGTCGCAGCGGGAGAAGGGACCTGGAGGCTCAGCCAAGGATGCCGAATTTCTGTTTTCCTTCCGAGCTCCGGCTTGCAAAGTACGGCAGCTGCATGCGAAGCCAGAGAGAGCAGGAAGGCTGAGGGCGAAGGGGTGCGGGTGGGAAGGGAGGGGTGCCTGACACCAGCCGTGCAGGCCTCAATCCGACAAGAGTCGTCAGCGGCCCCAACCGCATCCCACCGCTCCGCCCCGCCCGCAGCGGCCCCCAGCTGGGACCCTCCCGCGCTGCGCCCCGCCGGGCCCCCAGCAGCGCCACCAGCCCCGCACCGGCAGCTACCCCGGCCTGGGCGGCACGCCTCGCAGCGCCACGACTGGAGCTCGCATCCCTTCCCAGCGGGAGACACCCCTCGGGCCTCCCTCCCAGCCCACCGGCGCCGAGGGCAAAGTGGCGCGGGCGCACCGCCGCCAACTCCCCGCGCCGGGGCTGGCGGTGCCTCCCGCTTACCTTGGGCGCTCGCTCGCGGGGGGCTGAAGGTGGCTAGCCTCCCGCCCCCCTCCCCTTCCTCCGGGCCTGGTTTCTTCCTCCTGCCTCCTCCTCTTCTTCCTCCTGCCACCGAGTGTCCGGGGCTCCCCCTCCTCCCCGCGGCCGCGAGTAAAAGCCGAGAAGCCGAAGCCGCCGCGTGCGCAGGCGGGAGGCGGCAGCGCGGCCAGCTCGCCAGAAACTGAGCACGGAGCGGCTCGCAACTAAAGTGTGAAAGAATCGGTGGCTGCGCCCAGGAACGTCCCCCCAGCAGTGGGCAGGGAGGGAGCGAGGGAGGGGACAGGGAGGGAGGGAGGGGACCTCCTTGCCCAGTCAATCACTTGAGGGGCGGGGGCAGCCAGACACTCCCCCAAAGCCGGCGCTCCGGGCGCAGGGCTCCCCTCCCCTGGGGAGGGGCCTGCGGAGGCCGCGGGGTGCGGAGCCCGGGACGGGACCCGCCGGAGGGCGAGTGGGGCTGCGACGGGCTGCGAGCAGGGAGGGGAGGCGAGGACCCGCCTGCGCGCTCGGGTGTTTGGGTCCGGGTGTTTGTTTGCGCACGCAGCGGGAAGGGGGCGCGCGGCGGGAAAGCTGCGTCCGGGGCCTGTCACCGGCGGCGTGGAGGCTGCGGCCGCTCGGGAGGGAGGGTGGCGGGCCCGGCCCTGCAGGAGACCCAGCCCAGGCCGCGGGCCCAGCCCGGGGGCTGCACCTACTGGAGCCGTGGGAGAGAAGGCCCGGCATCCTTGGTGCCCCTCGTCCTGCCACCAAACAGCCTCCGCCCCGCCCTGGAGCTGCGGCGCCTGCAGGATGAATGAAGCCTGGGTGGCTCAGCGCTAGAGGCGGGGAGAGAAAATCGGGGGCACCCTGGGCCCTGCCCAGCCTCTTGGGATTAAAGGGCGGAGGCTGCTCCTGTTGGGCTCGCCTGGGATGATCTGTTCCGTTTTGGGGGGTTTTTTCATGTGTGCACTTAACTGATCTTTAAGCGTTGATAGGGGTTGGGTGCCTTGGTGCAGGACCTCCACCCGCCCCCCACCCCACCCCACCCCCCGCAACTTCCCTGCCCCTGTATTGCCCCTGGACACAAGAGGAATGTCAGGCACCCCAGGGTGAGGACACCCAAGAAAATAGGGCCAAAAAAGAGCCTCCATAAAAAGGCCATGAGGATTATACACAAACCCAATCCCTTCTCACTTTGGCCCAAGATGAAGTTGGGAAATGGAAAAGGACACATCAGAGCTGTGACAATGATGAGACACAAAATCACAGTTTAATGAAATGAGTTCATAGCCACCCACAAAGGCTAGAAACTAGTCTGCCTTTTTGAAAAAAGAAATGCTATTCCAAGTGGGCTCCCTTTTTCAATTTAAAAGGCTAGTATCACATTGTTTCTGAAACTGACTTGTATTCCATTTTTATTGCATTTTTCCTATTACCATTTAACACCCTTATACCACCCCACCCAGCAATCACATCTATGACGTGATTGTTCAATCCCTCCATCCCCTAACCTCCCCCACCCCTCCCCCCAATAGCTATCATCCTGCTCTCTCTACGAGTCTGTCTTTGTTCTCCAGGTCCATCCATGCTGTCACAAAAGCTAAAATTTTCTTATTTACGACCGAGTAGTATTCCACTGTGTAAATGTTCCATAGCTTGTCTGTTGATGGACACTTGGGCTGCTTCCGTATCTTGGCAATTGTAAATAAAGCTGCAATGAGCATGGGGTGCTTACGTTCTTTCAAATTACTGTTTTGTGTTTCTTTGGATATAATCCCAGAAGTAGGATCACTGGATCAAAAGGCAGTTCCATTTTTCATTTTTTGAGTTATCGTCATTCTGCTTTCCACAGTAGCTGCCCCAGTCTGCATTCCCACCAGCATTGCGCACTCTCTGTATTCCACAGTGTAGTCCAGCCTCTGGCAGGCCAGGGATAGTTAAGAAGGGAGGGCATGCTAATTTCGATTCCAACCAGGGGCTGTCAGCCACCATCTCTAACCTTAGGCAACTTGCTTCATTCCTTTTAGCCTTTCTTTCTCGTCTGTAAAACAGAATTGATAGACTTGCTGTTTATCCTAAAGGCAGTCAACCCTCCTCTAGGGTGTTTAGGCCCTGCCTGAAATTTTCTCCTATAGTAAAATGAAAGGAGTACCTATCTACATATGATGCTATAAAAGGATCCTGAAGGACAGCAAGCTTTTGTGTTTCTTCACTTCTTTCCTTTCCTCATCCACACAGACCACCCTGAAAAGACCAAGGACCATTGTGTTGTATTCTACCCTGTCAGGGCTGAGAACAGTGCCTGGCAATGTAGTTTTCTTGAAGACAAGGCACTACGGATCTTTTTTGACTTGGTATCCTGAAAAGTAACAAAAGGCCACCAAGCAAGCCCTTCATACATGTGTAAGTTAAAGAACACCCATACCATGCCCTTTTAAAGTAAGTTTTCAATTATTCAAGGTAATACATCTTCATCGTAGAAAAGTTTACCCTGCTGTACAGGATCAGGGCCCCTAACCCGTGTTGTTCAAGGGTCAACTGTACTTAGAAATTTCAGAAACTCAGCCAAGCATGAAGAAAATTAAAATCACCATAATCCTACCATCTAGAAAGTAGCACTCAATGAGTGCTTCAAGTAGATCCATTTTTCCTTCATGTGTCTCACTATTATTCAATTACCAAACATTTACTAAGTACCTCATTGGGGACCGGACAATTTCCCAAGGCTGGGAACATGTTGTATGTCAGTCAGTGTTGTTTGTTTCTCAATAGAAACTACCCCGTAGAAGCACTACTTTACATGGTGGTGAGACTCTCAGGCCAGTCTACACAAAATCCATAAAACGGATCCTGTAACTAAATGATGGTGCTGACCAGAAACAATCCAGGTCCTGTAGGGACTGAAGGATTTACCATGAAGGGAGCCATCTTTAAGGCAAGGAAAACAAAAGTACAATACCCTTTGAAATGAGGGATCATGAAGGTCAGCCCTTTTTGCTTCTCAGTACCACCCTCTTTCGTGCTGGAATTTCTGTAGAAATTACTGCTTTGATAAACATTTAATGCGAAAACTACTTTGACAAAAACATATTGTGAAAATTCACTCTTGAGATCAACAGGATACCTCTCTCTTCTCCTTCCCAAATCAAGAAGACTGGAGACTGCCTCAACACACACACAATCTCTCTTTTGCATGTCGCTATAGCAGGGACAGGGGGACTATGGGGACTTCTAGCAAGGACTGTCAAAGAGAGGTTGGGCAGTGCCCAGTGAGTGGGGAGTAGACAGGTAGGATGGGTCCCTGGGGTGCCGAAGAGACTCAGTTAGGTGTAGGCACGCACCACAAATCACATAGTAGGAGCTGCCTGCAAATCTCTTTGGTCAGCACAAGCTAAATCTTCCAGACATTTTATCACAGAATAAACTCTCTAGCTATTCATCATTATTAAATGACTATAAATAGACTTATGTCAAAAGAATGAGACATGATTCCCCATTTCATAAGTAATAAAACCATCTCCTCTTTGTGCTTCCACTCTACTAGAGTCTCTGAATTCCATACCTTCAAACACTCTAAATATAATTTTTCAAGTGATATCTGGTTTTGGTCAGTAAAGTTTAATTTTAATCTTCAAAGGTGTAACTACCATAAGGAATTTTCTTTTATCCTTAGTATTTTAGCTTATAAATACTTGGCTCTTTTCAACCATTCATAACATATAAATTTGAACTTTTTGTTTTTATTTTTAAGTAGAGTATTATGGACTGAAGGTTGGTATTCCCCCAAAATTTATATGTTGAAGTCCTAACCCCTAATGTGGATGGATGGTATTAGTAAGTGGGGCCTTTGGGAGATGAAGTCATGAGGGTGGAGTTCACATAATGAGATTAGTGCCCTTGTACGAAGAGAAAAGGGAGCTCTCCCCAGCCTCCCAGCGCTGATACCCACCCATATGCCCCAGTCCCAGGACATAGCCATCCGCAAGGCAAGGAGAGAGCCCTCATCTAGAGCCTAACCATGCTGGCACACTGGTCTGGGCCTTCCAGCTGTGGTGTTTTGTTACATAGCAACCCAAGCTGCCTAACACATACAGGTTTCCTTTACCATTGACTATAAAAAGGAAACAAAGGGAAAATGCAAGTTGATTGAAAAAAGAAGAGTAAAAGCTGTACATACAAAAAGAGTGAAAGCCTTCTGTCATTTGTATAAATCTACATGAATTCACTTTCTGTGATTTATTTTAAGAGGTTTCAATCAGGTTAATTTCAAAAACAAATAAATACCCTAACATAAGTACTACTCTGAAATGTGCTATCTGAGCAAACCAGTATTGAGTTCCTGAGCTTTTGGAGTATCCACAGTATTCTTCCCTTGTTGAAAGTTTACAGCCTCAGAGCTTGGGAACCTGCCACATATTTTATATTAGCTCCCTTAAGATTTGAAACTAGGTGTGTGTGTGTCTGTTCAAATCTTCTTCTTTTGGGGGCTCCACAATGCACATTTGTTTATGTATTTTCTTTATAATGGTTCATTCTAATGGCACCGCATAGCTCCTACTGAATGGTGGAGGGCAAAAACACAGCAGATAGGTTCAAGTCCATGTTAACAACTTGTCAGTGGTAAATGGTCTCTCTGTGATGTGTGAATTACTCTGAGTAACCTACATTTCCAGCTCTGGTAAATATGGATCTTATTTTCTTCTATTTATTTCTTCCTGAGGGTATGTATTTTTCTTTTATCTTACTTTGCAGACCTGGGTAAGTAGAAGATGGAAACATAGACTTCAGTCATTTGTAGCATGGAGTGTTAAGAACCCATAACCAAGGTGTGAGACTGGTAAGAGAATGATGCAGGAGAGGGAGGGGAGGTCCAGACACCCACGTGGGACAAGCGAAGTCCTCCAGGCTGTCCTCACCCTCTCCTTCTCTGGGCGGTGGCCTGTCCCAGTTGTCAGAAGTTACTCTCCCAGGTGGAGCCCCATTTCCCAGGCTACACGACAGCCACCACCATACGTGTAACAGATGAAGGTATAACAGATGATGTCATCTGGTGCTTACTGATACCTTCTTAGAATATTGTCCCGCTTCCAGTGTTGATGTGCTGATAGTATTGTCATTCCATATACGGTCTTGTTGCTTCAAGTAATCGTAAGTTCTGTGAGAACCCGATGTTTTGCTGTTACCATAGGCTCAGGCCCAGACAGCAGGGCCTTATTCAGCTTTCAAGGTAAAGTAGTAATTAAGTTGCCATGAAGTTGCCATGTGGGCTCCACTTGCTAATGATGGAAAGCAAATATTGATATCCAGAAATTTCAGCAACTATGACACAGACGAGATGTGGTTAAAAGCAATTTGTAGACATGGTGTGTCTCCCTCACAGCTAAGAAGGAGTTAACATCTACCTCAAAACTAAATAAAAACATCCAGAAGTTTCAGAAAATTGAACGACATGGAAGATCAACAAATGAAGAAATAAAGAACTAGGCAGCCAGACAGGTAGGAGGGGTGGAGCCGGGGCAGAGAGCAGTGGCAGTGGTGGGGGCAGCAGCGGCGGAGGCAGCCTCATTGCTTCTGACTGTGAAACCCAGTGGGGGTCGGGGTGGAGGAAGAAACTGCAGGTCTCTCAGCAGAATCCGTTTATTCAGAGGCCCCCATTGTCCTAGAACATGCACAGACATACCCACTTTGGGAACCACAACCAAGGCAACAGCTAGAGAGGTGCCAGTCCCAATAAGAAGTGCCTGGAAGAGGGGTGAGTGCTGAGCAAGCAGCATTGTTCCCTCTGTGACCCCTCCTTCACATACAGCACCACAACGTGGTGAAACAGGTCACCCCATACAGACAAATACCCAGGGCTCCACCCCTTACAATGTAACAGGTGTGGCAGCTCTACCTAAGACCCAGAGGCAAACACAGGAGCCTGTCAAGTTGAGGAGACAGAGAAATATGGCCCAAAAGAGAAAATAGATCAAGATTCCAGTGGGAGAACTAAGTGATGTGGAGATAGAAAACCTAATAGAAGCAGAATTCAAAACACAAGTGATAAAGATATTCACCGAATTCACAGCTGTGCTTAAGTATGGCAACCACATAAGGGAAGAAGTGAAGGCTAAGCTAAGTGAAATGAAGTAAAATACACATGAAATCAACAGTGAAGGGAAAGAAACTGGTGAAGGGTTCGAATCAATGATTTGGAATATAAGGAAGAAATAAATAGTTAACCAGTAGAGAATGAAGAAAGAAGAATTGAAAAAAATTAGAAGAGACTTAGGAACCTCTGAAACAACTTTAAACATGCCAACATTTGAATCATAGGGGTGCCAGAAGAAGAAAAGGAAGAGCAAGAAATGGAAAACTTATGTGAAAAAATAATGAAAGAAAACTTCCCAAATATAGCAAAGGAAATAGACATACAAGTCCATGAAACACAGAGGCCCAAACAAGCTAGACCCAAAGAGAACCACACCAAGATACATCATAATTAAAATGCAAAAGGTTAAAGATAAAGAGAGATCCTTAAAAACGGCAAAAGAAAAGAAGAGATTTGCCTATAAAGGGGTTCCTAGAAGACTATCAGCTAATTTCTCAAAAGAAACTGCAGGTAAGAAGGGGCTGGTAAGAAATATTCAAAGTGATGAAAAGCAAGGATCTACAACCAGCAAAGTTATTATTTAGAATGGAGGGACAGATAAAGTGCTTCTAAGACTAGGTAAAGCTAAAGGAATTAATTATCACCAAGCCATTATTATATGAAATGTTAAAGGGACCTATTTAAGAAAAAGAGGATCAAAACTATGAACATTAAAATGATAATAAACCCACAATGTTCAGCAACAGAACCTTAAAACTAAAAATAAAAACAAACTAAGCCAACAACCAGACAGGGACAGAATCGTAGATATGGGGATCATCTGGAGGATTATCTGCTAGGATGGGGAAGGGAGAGAGCTAGGGAAATGGTGCAGGGATTAAGAAGCATAATTGGTAGGTATAAAATAGATTGGGGGAAATTAAGAATAATACAGGAAAAGGTGCAACTGATATGCACAACCCATGGATATGAGCTAAGGTGGGGGGACTGCTGAAGGGAAGGGGGATACTGGGTGAAGGGAAGCAAAGGGAAAGGAAATTCGGACAACTGGTAACAGCATAAAAAATTAATTTGTGAGTGAGAGAAGAAACAACAACAAAAAATAAATCCTCATTATTTTCATCTCTATCTCAAATTTATCTCTCTGAACACAGCATTCCATTTTCTGACTCCCTTTCAGAAAGTGAAAGACTGTTCACGAGAATAAATGTAAGGAGTAAAGTTGTAGCTTCCTTCCATATTTAAGCGAGAACCCCTAAAACAACTAATAAGTCATTAGTTCTCATTACATAACATTTTACAGAAGCTGTACTGGTTCTGATGCTAGGGACTGATTTCAGGCACAATTATTGAGAAAAATATTTTAATCCTTGTTCAAGGCTATAGCCATTGATTCCAGAGAGAGGAGAGAGAGAGAGAGAGAGAGGAGACAGAGAGAGAGAGAGAGCGAGCGAGCGAGAAATTGATCAGTTGCCTCCTGAATATGCCCTGATAAGGGACCCAACCTGCGACCTAGGTATGTGCCTTGAACAGGAATCTAACCCGCAGCCTTCTGGTTTAGGACTGTCTCCCACCCCTTGACTTTCACATGCTCTTTCCTCTGTGTGGATGACTCAAACCGCTACACGCTTCAAAAGCTTGCCTCTCCGCTGACCCCGCTCTTCCTCTCCCACTCACTCGCTCTGTGGCCACCGGCGGGCCAGCTGGGCCTCTCTGCACCTCGGGCTGTTTGTTTGCCAACAGGACCACACCACGTACGTTGAGAATGAAAGGCCTGGCGTTCTGCACGTTCACGGGCCAGATACGGATGTTTCAGCTTATTATTCATCACTTGTTCTTTGAGGTCAGGCTTAAGTGTCCCTTGGTCTGAGAAGCTTTCCAAAATCCCATGCAACTCCTCTGAACGCACACCAAAGTGCAGCGCAAGCTGGTTAGCGTTGGCAAGAGAATTAAACAACAGAAATCATAGACGCTGCTATCTTGCCTATTTTGTGGGGGAAGGGGTGGCATCAGATGTTCTTCAAAACTTGGGTTAGCTTGTTCCAGAAATATTAAAATCCTGTGATTTCAGACAAGATAGACCTTTCTTTGACACTCCCCTGTAGAAATACATTTTGATGGGGCACAACCCCTTTAAAATGCTCCCCATGCCCTGGCTAGTGGCTCAGTGGATAAGGCGCCAGCCCGTGAACCCAAAGGCCACTGGTTCAATTCCCAGCCAGGGCACATAACCAGGTTGCAAGCCAGGTCTCCAGCCAGATAACCATACACTGATGTTTCTCTCCCTCTCTCCCTCCCTCCCTTCCCCTCTCTTTAAAAATAATAAGTAATTTTTAAAAAATGCTCCCCATCACCATTGTTAACTAACCCATGTGGCAGAAAATGTTTATTTAAATGTGACAATGTCAACATCCTCCCCACTCTCAGCTACAAAAGAGCTGTGACCTTTTGTTGACAGGAAACCACCTTATGATGCAGCTACATCACTGCAGCTGTCACCCACACCCAGGAGTTGGCCTGAGGCTCTGTCAGTGTGACCAAGAAGCAGAGGACCCCGCCCTCTACAGCAACACAGCCAGTGGGGGTGGAGGCAGGAACACGTTGTTGGTGATGGTGATCACGGGCTTTGATGCGGACTTTGTGCTAGCTGTGTTAACTGGTACCATAAGCATTCTGGAGAGCAGTCCACCGGTGGTCGTCCAGGTTGACCACCCCCATCCTGTGGGTGGGGGATTCAAAGCTCATTCTGTACATCCGGGCTCTAGGGGAGTGGAGCGGCCTTTCTACTGCATGTAATGCCCCTGAAGAGATAAAACACTGTGGCAAACTTTTGGGAAGGGTGAGGCCCCCTGGGACTGACCTGCTGGGTCTGCAGCAGAAGAGGCCAAAAAATTAGTCTATTACTGTGAAAAACAGTTTGATGGTTTCTCAGAAAGTTAAACATGAAATGACCACATGTTGTATATACCACGCGCGTTAAAAGCAGGGACTCAGATAGGTATTTGTACACGAATGTTCATAGCAACATTACTCATAATAGCCAAATGGTAGAAACAACCCAAATGTCCATCAAAAGGTGACTACATATACAAAACATTGTGTGTGTGTGTGTGTGTGTAATACAGCCTTAAAAATATACATGCTATTAATGGATGAACCTTGAAACCATGATGCTAAATAAACTGACACAAAAGGACAAATACTGTGTGATTCCAGTTATAAGAGGTACCTAGAGTAGGCAAATTCATAGAGACAGAAAGCAGAATAGTGATTAAAAGTAGAATGTGGGCTGGGAGGGTGGAGAAAATGGGGAATTAATGGTTAACGAATAGGGGTTTCATTTGGGATGGCGAAAAGTTCTATCAATGGGTAGTGGGGTTGGTTGTACAACATCACTAATCTACTTAATGCCACAGAATTGTATGCTTAATAAATGGTTACAATAGAAAATTGCATGTATGCATGTATTATATTATGCAGACTTTGCCACAATAAAAAAATTACTGTCAACAAGATCAAGTCCAGGCTCCTTAGCATGGCCAACAGAACTTTTGTGACCTCACCTCTGGGCTCACCTCTTACATGTCTCCCTATGATAAAGCACTTGAACCCTGTTCCTTCCACCATGAGGTTCCATGCTTCATCCTTCCCTCAGGTCTCAGCTGAGACCACCTCCTCCAGGAAGTCCCCCGTCCCCTTTACTCCTCATGCTTACTCAGAGGCATGAGTAAGGGGGGCACCTTTGCTTTCTGTATCACTTAGACAAACTTTTACATGTCCCTCAAGATGAAATTTTATTGGTTCCCCTCTGGAGGCTCTTCATTCCTTTCTTAGGCAGGGTGCTTTCTGCCAGGAACATGTCTCAATATGCTGTTCCCTTCGTGCAGCCATTCCTGGTTCTCCCATCTGTCTCTCTCACCAGCTTGAAAGCTTCTTAAGGTACATGAGCACAGCCCCTCAGCACACAGGCAATGGAATGGAGTAACAGGTCCACTCAGAAACCCCTGTTGGATGAATTAACATCTCTGAATGGCTACATCTCAAGTCCACTGCTTTTACATCTGGACATGGGAAGAAAAGACCTTTGTTCTCTTGGGAAATAGAAGAAAGATTTTCTGTGCTTCTCCCATCAAAGCCATAGCAGGGCTTATTCTCAACCTATGAGAAAGTAAACTCTTAAAGACACCCATGCTTTGCTTGATTTAAGTTTTAGTTGGTTGGTTCTCTTTTAGCTCTAAAGATGTTCTATGAAGACAGAAGTTGTATTCTTTCTAGCTTTAAGAAGAAGAAAAATACTAGAAAAGAAAAAA